>PQWD01006212.1:2591-18245 GCA_019425675.1 Leucinodes orbonalis
ATTTGAATAAAATCTGGTTTAAACCGTTTGAAAGCCAGGATCCTAATATTTACTAATCCAGAAATGTCTGGATAGACACAATAGAAAACCTATTGTTTCAGTTACGTGTCATTAAAAGAATGAAAAACATTTATTTCAACACTAAATTTCACAATGACATTCAAGGACAATACAATAATACAATGCAAAAAAATACAATACAAATAAGGGAATTATTTAAACAAATAAATATTTTAAAATTACCGTCTCAGTACATTCTAGACTGCGTCATCTATGTACACAAAAATTTACATGTATTTTCAAAAAATTCAGATAATCATAGTTTGAACACTAGGAACAAACACAAACTTGCCGTTCCAAATCTTAGATTGCATAAGGTTGGGAACTCATTTGTGGGATTAAGCATTAAAATATTTAATAAGCTACCACGATATGTAATTGATTTACCCCTGCATAAGTTAAAGTCTCATGTAAAGTCTATTTTAATAAAAAAAGCTTACTATAGCATTGAAGATTATATAAATGATAAAAACTCAAGGACATATTGATTTCCACGCCTGCACTACTTTTGTTTTTTTTTTGTTATCATCTATTTAAATTTATATAATACTTAACTGCTTAATAGTACTTTTGTAGATTATTATATTTTTACCAATACATAATACGATAAAAATTGAAAATATAATTTGCTTTATATAATTATTTTGATTACAAATGAATCTGTATTCAACACAATTTTTTTGAAAAGAGTAACTACTGAGTTTCTTGCTGGTTTCTTCTCAGTGGAAAACTATCTCCCGAACCAGTGGTAGCTTCATTTGACATTCATAAGTGTTATATAAGGACCTAAACTGAATAAACACTTTCATTTTGATTTTCATTTCAAATGTAAAAATCATTGGCGTTCAAAGGGTTAATTACAGATGTTTGAAATCCAAATTTTCAACTACATCGCACAACACGAATCTCTCTAACGTCTAATCTATAAAGGAAACGTGCATATCCGAGCTCCGCCTAACAACGTTCGAGCCGGCGTTTCTTAATTCCTTTGACGACAACCGCTCAAAGAGCTGAACTAAATCGATGTCTCGTTGCACACAACTTTGCCGAAGGAGCCCCTAGTTCCCGATATGTTTTTATGTCATTAAGTGAATGGAGCAGTGAGCTCGCTGATCTGGTGGTAAGTGACAGGAGATGACCTGACATTGACAGGAGATGTTGAAGGATTTTTTATGTCATTCGTTGAACGAGGTGGTCAGATAGCTCTTATTGTGGTAAGTGATAATTATCGTTTATTATTATAAATAGCCTGGCCATGACAGATGCAGTGTTAAGCGAAATTAATGACTTCATTATTTTCCGCCAACACTGCCCTACATATAGCATATATTATCTTATCTGTGCCTACACGTATATATCCAGTAATTTACTACAGTGCCCTCATAATTAAACACAGACGTGCAAAACACTGGTATTTCACGAGACAATATCTGGCACTGTGGTGTTATCTATCTAGACGACTCAGTACGGGCGCAGTGCGACTTTAATGAAGAATATCTATCTATTCAACCTATCGCAGTCCACTGCTGGACATAGGTCTCCCCCATTATGATGAAGAATAATCATTAATAGTAATAATCAGTTACTGGTCTCCATAAAGGCTGGTCTCCATAAAGGCCGCTCTGCCATGGTTGGGCGTAGCACTTACCACCAGGTGAGCGTCTTGGCCGTTCTGTACACTTGGTAATATATAAAAACATTGACATTCAGTAATTATAGCCGGGGTCGTTACACCGACACGTTCCATCAAACGCGGCTCTTCAAAAGCCGGATACAAGCTGGCAACTCTTACCGGTTCATTAAAACTTAGCCCGGTTAAGTGAACCTTGTTTTCTATTCATTAATATCGTTATTTATTTGCGTAGTAGGGTTTATAAATAAAGCTATGCTGCATAACAATGGCCGTTGATTGGGAGGAATTTGTAATCGGATTATTGTATTAAGTTCCTCGTACGGTAAGATGACTTGCTGACTGTCTATATGGAATTACATATGCAAGTTTAAAATATCCATTGACATTCACACAGTGCCATCTCAAACATAGCATTTTGGCCTGTTATATGGGTACTAAAAACGGATAAACATACTTATATATATTATTTGTAAATAAATACATCAGACATGTTCATGCACACAAATTTATGTACCGCCCGGGGATCGAACCGGAACCCTTGGTGTAAGCCGACATCGCAACACTTATATATATGGGTAGTCTTTTACTCCTCAGTTTATTTTTTATTCTTATATATAAGTCGGCGCCCTATTGGGAAGTGGTAATTTGGCACCAGTGAAATCAATATAGTCGCTATTTAAGCTCAGAACTCGGATACTAAGAGTAGTAGATGTATGGCGGAATATATTGATAAGACTAACATACCTAAGTAGGGAAATTCATATACGCAGACATAGACTTCTTTTATGGGAATCGTTTAGTAAATATTAACAATTTATTTATTTTGAAACCGTAATTCAGAAGCTATACATATTGGTATAGTGTCCACAGACACACAGCATTATTAAGCTGTATATAAATTAAATATTTATTCTTTTTAATAAATTTTATGAATAATTTCTTAATTAATACATAATATATTGTTATATATTAGAACACAAATACACATGTTCACGCATATAAATATCATTAGTAATGCATTGAAGTCAAACTCGGAACGTATAGTATAGCAGCCACCATTTTACCACACTAAGCACAAAACCTTGGTAACTGTAATTCACGAGCACCTTCAACTTAATAGCTGAGACTTTCAATTATTCGTTTCGTAGTTTGTTAAAATATACAGCCAAGAAATGAGACTCTGGAAACCCCCACCGCCGTTTGCTGCACAAATAATAAAATACAAAGTTGTTCACTGTTAGGCTTGCATAAAAGATTATCTCCCTTTTATGTTTAAGTGAAATGAAATTGAACTGATGTTTGGTTCAACAAGGAATATGATTTTTAATAGTATTTGGCGTCTACAGTACTTAAAAAATCACGCCTAAAACAATCTGTCTATGTGTTCGAGTCTCTACCAATTAATAAATAGAAAATATGAATGTTTGTGTCTCTCTTCAACCTATCGCAGTCCGCTGCTGGACATAGGTCCTCCACATTTTGCGCAAGATATCCCGGTCCTCCGCTTTCCTTATCCAGCCTCCACCAGAGCTACCTTTCGCAAGTCGTCGGTTCATCGGGCGTCCTACGCGTAGGCGTAAGCGTAGGCTTGCCGAGACGCGGTCTCCACTCCAGAACTCGTCTGCTCCAACGGCCATCGGTTCTGCGACATACGTGACCAGCCACTTCAATTTGCTGAGCTGGCGGTCTATGTTGGTATTTGTGTCTAATCTTTGATAATTGCTTGTGTCAGATGAAGGCTTAGAAACCCACTGAACGCTAAAAATCGAGATAAAGAATAACATCTATTTATTTATTTAAATATAAGTGACGCTGACATTAAAAAGGTTGCAGTACTTTTTTGATTACTTGATTTGCATATTACTGCTGCCATGCTGGATGAATAAATAAGAGGATCAGGCTGAAATAGAAATCACATGAAATTACTTTGTGTATACGCTCTCTCTGTGAAATACAACTCAACTTTCAACTCAATTTATTTGTTAAACATAGGTCATACACCATATGGAACAATTATACAGTAGTATCACTATGTCTTGCCTCTGAAAGGCGTACAAATATCTAAATATGTCAAGTAGGTTTTAAAATAATCCAAATTTCATAAAATGAGGTGAATACAATCATTCAATGTCAAACACGATGTCAGTTAAAAAAAAAGAACATTAATTTTAACAATAAAATACAAAGTCAACATTAATAATTTTTAAATTAATATAAACATCTAAAATAAGTCAATGTAAAATAAGTTAGGGTCGGAGTCGCAATTTTGACATTTAATAAATCACATTAAATAATTTTTCATTAAAAATTAAAGTAACACTATAATATGCTTTATTGACTAGGAAATTAAATAAAAGTTTCTTCTTGAATATTCAAAGTTGGCGTCTTTTATTGTGTTTAGGTAACTTGTTTAATTCAGGTGCATACATAAAACTTGCCCTTTTAAAGCGGTTCTAGTAATCGGGGCACTTAACATGTGTGCATGTCGTCTGCTTTTTTTTATTTGACCATCTGATAAAGTGGAAAACAGGCGTGGATTTTTCTTTGTGAACATGCAAGTTTCATGCATATAAAGAGACGGGACCGCTTATATTTTAAGAGCTATAAAATAAGGTTTACAGCTATCTGTCCTACTATGTACTATGTAACTAATAAAATAAAATACATTTTAAATGTTTATTTATTAATAAATATGCCAATAGAGCGTCGGTGGCTCAATGGTGGGGAATGTTGCCCTTCTACCGGGAAGGCTGAGGTTCAAATCCCGCCACGTACCAATGTGTTTTCGAATTTTCGATATAATATGAGGAAACCTCCACGCACGCCTGCGAAAGATTCAAAGGTTGTGTGTGAAGTCGTCCAACCCGCACTGGGCCCGCGTGGACGACTAAAGCCTAATCAGCCTATACGGGTAGGCTCGTGCCTCTCGGTGGGGACGTTTAATGAGCTGATGATGATGATGCCAATAGTACATATTCTTAACTAGGAAATCACAAATATGAATATTTGTATTTGTTAGTACATGCACCAATGCAGTAATTGTTGCGCAAGAGATATGATTAACGCAGGCATAAATACCTAAAGCGTTTGTTCACAAAAAAGATAATAAACAAATGTTTACCTATCCCTTAATTACAGCCACGTAAACCAGTTTGCTTCCCACGCTGAAAGAGATAAATGTAATTAATTATGTTTTTTTTGTGTACCGAAGCTTTAAACACTTGTGGACAAAGTATGAAATAAAAATGTGTGTTACGTTGCCTTTTCAAGGCCCCAATTCCAAAAAGGTAATTTTAAAATGCGGTAATAGGATTGATAAAATTTTGCACTTATTCGTTCGGTTTTATGGTTGATTTTAATTGATAACACCATAGAAAAAACATCCTACGATATAACTATCAATTTCAGCCCATGCACATAAAATCGGTACCGGAATACCAATCTAACAGTTAGATTGTAGTCTTGTAATGGTGTCGTTATGTCAATTAAATCGTTTCCCTAATTCCACTAATTTAGTGGAACTGAGGCCCAGGTATGTAGGCTTAGATGATTTTTTTTGTATGCCGACTACTTAACATGTTAATCATTTAAATCCACCAATCTGTATAGGGCTGACTAAGTGGGTTACCAATAAATTTACCCAGGCTTTGTCGTGTAAGAAGGCAAACTTCCTTTTAATAGGACGTTATAAGATACAAACGTTTACGATCAAATAAATGCTCATTCTTTAACAACTAAACAAAAAAACTAAACAGCTAACTTCTGATCCCATATATAACAAAAATCGAAGGGTTCTAGAAATATTAGTCGTATTCATTCGAATTCCATAAGCATTTTATTTTGTCGACGACATTATTTAAACGCAAACAATCTTATAAAAGCACACAATGAGATTTCAGCGAGCGCACATTGAATGTCTCTTGGATGTAATGTGAGAAATGAGAGTGGAACTAACTGTGGGCCGGGCTAGGACTTGTGATAGGTTAGATCGATTAAATACCTAAGTTTTAAGCGTCGAATTCAATAGCGATTATGGTACTTTAGATTGAATAAAAATCTGGTATCTTTCATGTGTGGTAGATAGAGAGTGCGGAGACAGATCAGAAAATTTATTATATTATAGCATGTAGGCTAAATTCATAGAGATGGCAGTGAAACATTAAAGGCTGAAGATTATCATGATTCTAACGAAAAAAGTTTTTTTATATAGGATGAGTCAGGAATCATTAGCATTTATTCGACCTTATAATTTACTCATGGAATGTTTTTATAATAAACCATACACATTTATATTATGTTTAAACATTAATTATAATTTTAACTTAATTTGAATATATATTTAATTTATCTTATTCATGAAATGTATTATAAATAAAAAATAAAAAAATGTAATTCATATTGTAATCTTCACTTATTATTAATGGTGTTGTTTTTATTTTATATTGTAATTTTATTATTGGTCCATGTAATGTTGACTAAAATAAATGAATTATTATTATTATATTACAACATGAAAATATAACAAAAGTTTTACAAAAAGTATTGATACATAATGAAATTATCGTAATGCATTGAGCAATGCGATAATTTATTATAGCTCGTACTACTACTTGTATATCGCCTCAGGTGATTTGAACCTGCAATCCTCCAGATAGACCCAATAGCCCACACCTGTGAGACACCGACGTTCTGTGTGCTAATGCGAAAGACAATAAAAATATTACGAGTATTTCAGAGCATTTAGTATTCAAACCAAATCAATTAAATTGAGATGAACTATTTACATACTTTTGCTGTTGTATAAGCAAGGTGATGCTATATTTAACAACGTTTATTAGGTTATCTAGGCCCAGATTTAAGTTAGGGGACGCCCCAAGGTTAGTTGCCTAAATAACGTATTTTATGATGAGAGCCATCTGCGCTCGCCACAAGCTTTTGCTTCTTTGCCTATAAAGGTTTTTGTGTTGTTTTAATTTATTATTTATGACTTGGTAGCGTATATATCGTATAAGTCATTTGAAATACAATGAATAAATTGATAAAGCTGTACAAGCAGAAACAACAGCAATGTATAAAATAAAAACAACAGAGAACGAATGGGCTGAGTTCTTGGAAGCAAAAAAATTATAATATGCTTGCTATCGACAAAAAAAAAAAAACAGTCGCTTGAGCAATCCACCAGTGGACTGCCATTGATTGCAGATATAGAGAGGTTTTTAATTTTTAAAATTATGAAATAGGTGCAACCTAAACCCGTACCTGGCAAATGCTGTGCGCAAATCGAAAGTAAAATAATCCATTGTGAAAAATACAATGAACTACGTGAGTGTTGGGTTTCTATAAAAAGTCTAGATATTTTCCTATGCTGAGTTATTTGTAAACCACAGGCAAGATAATGCTTTAAATCATACAATTTTACGTTTGATATGTGTGTTCTATGAGAATGGGTATCAAAAATTAAATTCTTTTGATCGGTAAAGTATAAACCTAAGGGCAAGCTTTATTTAAATAATGTATCAAACTGTGGGGAGGACTTCTTTCAAAATGGGCCTCATCGACCACAGTGATACTCGAAGGCCTCAAATCTCTCCTTCACATTTAATCGAAAAGTAAATTATTTAAAAATAATGCGACTTCCTTTTCCTTATAAAGTGTAGCTACTCTCTCCGATAAAACGGTAAAGTGTCCATTAATTTTTAATCAAAGGCACGTCGATCGACCAATTACTTAGCGTCATATTAGTTCGTAGCAGGCGTTCGTAGTCACTACGTGCTATGAGTTGCTACAAGCAGCTACGAGAGACCATTATAATGCTTTAGCTGCAGTTTATTTTATATTGGGTTTTAAATGAAAATGTCATTCAAAATAAAGTTGGAAGTCAACGCACGGCACTGTAGATGTATTACGCAAAAGTATTTCAGTATTTTTGTATCGCTTTAGTACATTTAAGATTATGTAACGAAGAACTGACATTTGATGATCCATTTCATTTGAATTTAAAAAATAACTACACACTATTAGCTCATTATTTATTTAGCAGAAAGTTGAAGGCTGATAATGAAGGAGGATAATGATTAATGATTCAGCAAGTTCGTGAAGCTGTAGACCAGTCATCAAAGTCGTTGAGTTGATGGCCGCTGTGGTGGACGTTCGTTCTTTGGGAACCCTTCGATCACCACTAGATGGACTACTTGCTTGATTATTAAAAAACATTATCTATCAAGTGATGTGAGGTGCCTTTTTTATTTTTAACCACTGAACCACCATTCAACTCTTCGTGCAAAAGCATAAAGTTGAAACATAGGAGTTATAACCCTGCGATAGAGTTCAAAATCAGTTTCATTTCAGTTTTCGTTAAGCCATGTCGCTCACGCCGCCTCCTTAAGTGTAGTGTTCAGAAACGATATTTCCTATAGAGCCTCAGGGCCGAATATTCTGGAAAACGTTTCGAGCAAACACGGCTGCTCAAAACACAAAGCGCCAGCTCTCAACATCGAAACCAAGCTGCGTACTATGTGCATTGTCAAAATGGATCGATTCATGTGAACATTTATAATACCCCTTTGTGCCTGCTCTTTTAAGTAGGTATCGATAGATTTAGGAGAAATAGATGCACCACTGGAAATGATACTTCATTTTTAAAAAATCTAGCTTCCCAAAGTTGTCACTTAAAATAGTGGTAAGACTTAAAGATGCATGCACCCACCAAATTGATTGACTAAGTGCTATTGGGAGATGGGGACGCGTTTCAATATTATGTGGTACAGCATATATAGAGTGTCACAGTTAACAGTGGCACTCTATATATGCAAATATGTAGTGCATACCCTGTGCGTCCAAACAACCCGGAAATCGACTACATGTTAAATAATTCCCATTTACTCGCCTATTTTCCTTTACAGATTTGAAAACATAAATCTGAACGATCTGCTGCTGATCAACAGCTCTCAATTTGATAAAAATAAAAATTATTTATTGTTTTTGCTATTAGTGTGACTTTTCATACCCTACTATAATGTCTGTGCGCGCCACTGCCTATAAACATGTCCAAATTTTTATGTAGAACAAAAAATGTTTATTTACCATTCTGATTTTAATTGATATATTCTATTCTAACGATGGACATAAAAAGATAATAATTGCATAATTATTTTCATTATTATGTTTCTTGGAGACAATTTATATCCTGGGAATAAATACTCCACTAAAAGGAGGCAACTCTCCTACTGGTAAAACACCGACTGTCCTCGAACTTTCACAAATTTTATTCGTTTAAACGTTACAAAGGGCATTATGTTTTCCATAGTGATTTTATGGTGGGGCATCTATACATGACAGGAGTCTATACATCTAAAATTTGCGAAACCTATAATTGGTAAGTTCAAAAAGAAACAATTCGGAAAAGAGGTTATAAAGGATAACACTAGCTGAATTTAAACTAGTTAAAAAAACATTTGTTTGCGTACTAAACAATCTGGTTTTTTTTAAGACCCAGTTTCATAGTATTTCTCATACTCTTATTGTGTAAATGTTCGAAGAAATAAGTTCTCATTGCAAATGACTTTGAGACAGTGAAAATAGGCAAAAAATTAGAAACAAATTAAAATATTCTGAAATGTATCACGTGAAAAATTAAGTTTCAAAGAAGAAATGTCATGTTTTTTTAAAATATTATATAAAAGTAATCATACTCGTACCATTTTAAATAGAAATTTCGTTGAAATTTAATAAATAATTGAGCAAGAAATAATAATTACTTATATTTGTTAAGTAATTTACTTTAATTTACTAACATAGTCCTTATAAACCTTAAAGAGGCTATCATATTCTTTCTCATAAATAAATTAAAATGTAAAACATGGAACCCTCCTCGCTACAAACTGAAACATGTGCTTGCCGTCAAAATAATATGGTAATATCGCACTATAATTTCGTCTTGAAGTTCCAGCTCGTATGTTAAATTTTAAAAACACATTTATTATTCTAAAGTGAACGACTGGAGCTTTTAAGGCAGAGACAGGTTAATGGCCTGTCGTAGCTCGTAGCACGAAGCTCGTAGCCGTAGACATCTACGACGCGCCGCTTTGCTACGAAGCCCCTAGCAATAATAGGATCCTTCAAATTTTGAGCTTGTCACTGTTATCCGGTGATATTATCTGTGCACTTAAATCCTTAGCAACTTTCTGTGCAAATGGAGTTATCGGATTTCAGAAGACGAACAAGTCGTTTCTGGAAATACATTTTCACTAAGCTACCTTTCTACGGACAGATATTTTATGTTTACCTGTACTTATGCAATTTGTCGGGCGCGGCAAGTTTTAATGAGGCTATAAAACCAACTGGGAGGTGCTGTGCCCTATTTGTAGAACAACTGGTTTAGGTGGAGCGATGCTTCAATGTTGTATACTAATTTGGATCTAGTAGAGATGTAGAGGAACACCGTATACATAATAACTCGAGTTTCTTGCCGGCTCTTTTCGAAGATCCTACTTATTCCAAACCGGTGGTAGAATCATTAAAAAATATAATAATAACAATTGACGATTCAAAAGTATCTGTAACAGATTTATTTGAATAAAGATTTTTTTATTTCTTTGACAATATCTGCTCGAAGGCTATTCTCCTCGCAGTCCACTGCTGGACTTAGGTCTCACCTATTTTGTGCCAGATATCCCAGTCCTCTGCTTCCCTCGACCTGCTTTCACCAGCGACCTTTCTCAAGTCGTCGGTACATCGGGCCGGTGGCCGTCCTACGCTACCCTTGCTAAGACGCGGTTTCCACTCCAGAACTCGGCTGCTCTAACGGCCATCGGTTCTGCGACATACGTGACCAGCCCACTGCCACTTCAACTTGCCGATTCAGCCGTCTATGTCGGAAACTTTAGTTCTCTTACGGATTAAATAACTTCTGATCTTATCCCTAAGACAGACCCCGAGCATAGCCCGCTCCATTGCGCGATGAGTGACTGCTCGAAGGCTATTGCAGATTAATAATAGAATTTCTATAATTTTTAGGGGAATTTAACTCATTTGGAGGCAAATCTTCGACAACGTATTATGTATATTTGTAAACAAAATGTTTGATTTTTATTTCGAAGTAAGCAAATGTCGCGGTCTACCTTGTTGTAGGTGATATCACACGTTTATGTATCCAAGCGAAAGTGAACCTAGAAGTAATAGGAAATCTATTGTGTTAAAATTGACGACCATGTAATGGTTGAGATGCCGGTAACCATACCAAGGGTTCCGTATATCCGTTGTTTAGTGCCTATATTATAAAATGAAAGAAGAAAAAAATAGTCTTTATTCAAGACAAAATTCACTGCTCGTGATACATCCTATCAAATAGTGATCAAGTCATTAGGTTTTGCGAAGGGAGATGCATTAAATTTCATATTTACTTATGAAACTCATTGGGGAGTTTTTATTCCATCAATTTAATGGCTTTAGAAGTTTTTTGAGCACTTTTTTGTCGTATGTAGAATTCAAGTTTAAAACATTCAAAATTCTGCCCTGTTAACTGGTACTGAAATTGCAAATTGCCAGCGCTCATATCAACAAAGATTTCGCCAAAGCAACACGGGCTTCATACTTTCGCCAATTTGTTCAACGCGGCAAGTTTTTAATGAAGCCATAACACCAGTTGTTTGGATCTTTGACCTATTTGCTGACCTGGCGTGTATACTTGCACGCCATTTAGGGTTTAGCACATTGGAATACTAATTGTTATCGCGTGCGTGTCACGGGGCAATGTTTTTAAGTCCGCTTTGAAGATAGTGTTCACGGAACGCTTACGGCGAAATACCGTATCGTTACTACCACTTTTGATTTGGGAACTCGTTTCATTTGATTAATGGGCCGTCAGTGGGAGCCGTGTGTTTTGAAATACATAAATATATTTGAGCAATCGTAGCGTCGGTGGCTTAATGGTGTGGACTGTTGCCCACTACCGGGTGCTGAGGTTCTAATCCGCCACGTACCAATGTGTTTTCCAATTTTCGAAAATATATGTACGTTATCCGACGCCCTTACGGTGAAGGAAAACATCGTGAGAAAAACTGCGCACGCCTGTAAAGAGATTCAAAGGTTGTGCGTGAAGTCGTCCGACCCGCACTGCGCCCACGTGGACGACTAAGGCCTAATCACCCTATACAGGTAGGCTCGTGCCCCTCGGTGGGACGTTTAATGAGCTGATGATGACGAATCATAATCGGTCAATTACAAAAACATTTTGTAGCAGCTGATGAATTTTAACCTTTCGAACGCCTGAATCTAGACACAACAGAGCATCTATTGTTTCTGACGCCTTTAGGTTCATTGGCGTTTAAAGGGTTAAACATACTAAGTATTTACATGGAATACACCACGACAGTTCACAATGAACAGGTTTCACATAAATATAAGTAATTAAATATAAATATCCACAGACATTCACACAATATACCGTGTAGGAACCCTGAATGCCATATTATAATCTATATCTTGCCCGTTAAACATGTATTAGTGCAATATATTGGTTTCAAGATTTCATCTGCATTACTAGAGCTTTTTTATAAGTGTACAGGACGGTCAGTATGCTCACCTTATGGTAAGTTATACGCCTTACCATGACAGAGCGGCATTAAAAGCGACCAACAACTGAACACTTATTATCCTCCATCGATCGATGTGTTCGTCACTCAAGAAAACAGGTGTTAGAACTCTTATGCCCGATAATTTTACTAGTTGAAGCTAGTAAAATACTAGTTGTAAGGCAACAGTCGACACAAATGTATCTTTTTAAAAATCTAAATGTACTTGCTTAAATTTCTGCTTTATTTCATTGTTGACATATTCCTGCCTTTTTCAGTGTAGAAAAGCGACCAAAAACACTTTAATTAAATTGGTAGAAGCCTTTTTAATTAAATGAATTTTCGGCACTCTATCAATATTGAAGCCTTTTATCCTACATCCAGTGTTAATTTCATTTTACTCTTTAGTTGCCTCTTTGATGAACAATAAAATAACTTATCTAAGCTAGAATATTAAAAAATATAGTGGATACATATAAGTACCTATTTGTTTATAGATTTGCTTGTGATCTAACGGAATTAAGTTTTTTTGCAATCTGATATATTTAATTATAGTAAAAAGCTAATTTTTTTTATTTATAATAATAGAATATTCAAATAAAAAACGAACAGAAATCTAAGAAATCCCATCCCATTGTATTAAATATACAACATAATTTAATACGATTGGACGCTGGTGGGAGCTGGATGAGAAAAGCGGAGGACCGGGATATCTGGCGCAAAATGGGGCAGACCTATGTCCAGCAGTGGACTGCGATAAGTTGAAGAGAGAGAGAGAGAGAGAGGACGCAAAATATGAACACAAAAAGTAAAATATATTGTACGAATTCAATTACGCATTTATTGCAATACATCTCAATATTGGGGTTGTTCAATATGGGCAGGTTGTGAATCCTCAAGCATATTTGGAAATAACACAGATTACCGTTCCGATTCTGAAATGAGAATATGAGATTCAAAAAAATAATATTCCGATTTACGTGGTTTACCAAAACCTTTTTATGTGAGGTTTTGGTAAACCACGTAAATCGGAATATTATTTTTACACATAAATAACACATTAAACGAAAAGCCTTTATGAATGCAATGAATACCTTTCTTTGAATCTGTCAAAATGGTAAAAAGTAAAATTCAGCGACATAGGAATTTTAAGGCCTTTTCACATCGCGAATTTCATCTTTGTAGTCATGTCTTGTAATTCCGTCATTGAGGTATGTAGATTGAAAACCCATTTATATAAACCAAAATAAACAGAAATATTGTGCCAGTATCTAAAGACTCTAATGACACTTTCTTATAATATTTAAACTAATATCATCATCATCAGCTCATTAAACGTCCCCACCGAGGGGCACGAGCCTACCCGTATAGGGTGATTAGGTCTTAGTCGTCCACGCGGGCCCAATGCGGATTGAACGACTTCACACACAACCTTCGAATCTCTTCGCAGGCGTGCTGGAAGGTTTCCTCACGATGTTTTCCTTCACCGTAAGAGCGCATCGGATACGTACAATATATTTCTGTAAGTCTCTCTCTCTGGTATTTATAGCTTAAAAATTTAAGATTTTCTTAGTTAAAAGTTTAACTGTTCTAAAATCTCTCAACGTTTGATAGATTTTCTAGTTAACAAAAACTAGATTTTACGACCCATTTTGGTGTTGCGATTGAGAGTCGACTGCAACACAAAGGTGCCGGGTTCGATCCCCGCACTACAAACATTTAATGTGCATGAACATGTCTGTTTGTTTATGGTCTGGATGTTTTCTATGTATAATATGTATGTATTAACAAAAATAAAATGTATAAGTATGTTTATCCGTTGTTTAGTAACCATAATACAGGCTTCACGCTTAACTTGGGGCTAGATGGCGCTGTGTGAATGTCACTAAAAAAAAACAGATTGATATTGTAATGTTATTTGGTAACCAAACGCAGAGTAAAAAACTCACTCTCCAACTTCGGTTGACCCACAACACATCAACCGAAACTCAATAAGAAAACAAATCGTTTCAGGTGAAAAATGGCGGAATCGCCACAGGAATCCGATTGTGCCGATTCCCGTCCCGGTTCTAGGAAACGGGAATATGACAATAAACGTCACAAAGCCTGTATCTCCACCGTTGAGATTTCACAATAAATAAAACCACTGACAATCGCCTATAAAAAATGGCGCACAAAAAATGTGGAGACTAGCGTGTTTTGTTCGACCGCTGTGAAATGGCAGTACTATCAGTTTTATTGAAAAAAGAAAGAAAGAAAAAATGTATTTTAGTCTATTTTTTCTATTTTGTATCTGAGAGCAATGAGCTTGCTAGGTCTAAGAATATCGAAATTTCCACTAACTGTAAGATGACAAAAAGGCATTCTTGAAAAGACTTGTTTTTACGCAGATCGATCTCCAGCATTTAAATACCAAAGTCTAAACCTTTTCGCCCGTTCGGACATCACACTATGTGCCCAGCCCATTAACAATCCAACTTGCTTAACCAGTTCACGGAGTATTTATATTTTCTAAGAATTTCTATAGACTCTATAGCGTCTAAAAACACCTTACATAACCCTCTGCATAGATTTGAAAAAAGGTAAAATTTATAAAAAGGTCTTTCCATAGTTGAGTTGGTAAGTGAAAGATTCGAAAATGAACATTGTGTTTTGTTGCACACACTTTTATAAATCACATTTTAAAAGTCTTGTAACCACATATTTTTCACAATTACGTTCATACGAAGGTTTACAATTTCAACTAGGTGGGAGACTTGGTACTGAGTCGTCTAGGTATGTACCACCGCAGTGCCAGATATCGTTTCGTAAAATAGAACTGTTTCGGAATGAGGGCACTGTAACCAGTAAAATTACCGATATAAGAGACCTAACATCTGTTGTCTCAGGTGACGAGCGCAGTGCGGCATTGATGGAGGATAATAACTGTCTATCGGCATTGGTCTCTTACAATGCCGCTCTGTCATGGTCAGGCGTATAACTTACCATCAGTGAGCGTCTGACAGTCCTGTATACTTTGTAACATAAAAATAGATTTAGAATTTTCCGCTATTTGTATGTGATATGAGATCGAAACCGAAGTAATCGTTCAGCTCCACTGAGAGTTGAACCGGCTGGTATTGCGATTTGTCTTCATTTATCAGGATGGGACATAATTGTCTAGCCATTACCACTGTCAATGTTTGCTATTTGTATCTTATATGTTGAACCAGCAAATTGAATCAGAAGTTTTACTAGGTGGTAGATTCAGTACTGAGTCGTCTAGGTAGGTATCACCGCAGTGCCTGATATCGTCCCGTAAAATAAGAGTGGTTAGAACTTTTGTGTTTCTGGACGAGGGCACTGTAGCTAGTAAAATCACTGGGTATGAAAGACTTAACATCTGTCATA
>PQWD01006213.1:0-94364 GCA_019425675.1 Leucinodes orbonalis
ATTGGTCAGAAACTCATGGCTAGTAAACATTTCAAAATCGATCAGCAATTTATGTCGTCCTTTCTGTATTGCATACTGCGTAATTATTTTTGTACTGCATATTCATTATAATATTAGAAGCAATAAGCTGTTCCTGTTCATAAAAATTCGGAAAGCACTCAGTAAGCTATTTGGTCACAGTTCTAACCTAACCAAACCTAGTGATACCTATAATCGGTTTTTTGTGTCGTGGGGCCATAATAATAATGCCCCAAATAATAATAATAATATTTATTAAAATCTTATTTTGATAATATAGAAGTATCTCAGTGTCTTATAATAATTTATGTCATTGATTTTTCAACAATAATTCAATCCAATTTGTGCCTTTATGATTTAATTTTTGACCATTATAAATATATATGCGGAATAAAGCATGCTGCCTGATTTTTTATTATGTTGACAAAATCTTTGTATGCTAACAAAATCATATAAATGCTGTTTTGGGGTGAATCACCAAAATTTATAATGAGTATCAATTAATTACTTCTCCATAGAAACATTATGATGATGACATTTTCATTAAAAACTTGTGTCTTTTCTTACCTCCAAGCTTCATAACTGGCAAATTATGTTTCAATAGTTCTAGCTAACGTAGTAGTACTAATTCAAAACCTTTAAAATTATGTTTTTGTGGCCTTATAACTCAGCGTGTAATTGGAATTGTTAGTTGATTTACCATTGAAAGTTGCAAAATTTAATTAAATGATTAAACATTAGGAGTTAATTGCTCATTCACATTCACAATTCATTCGTATTATAAACAGTCGGCTGATTTTATTTTAATTAAAGTATATTTGTAGGTTTAAAAATATATACAAACTATTATTTGCGATACCTACCGCAGTAAGCAACGATGGAATGTTTGATTAAATTTGGCCAAAAAATTTATGAGTTGAAAGATCACTGGAGTTTTATTTACCTCATTCGTTGTTTGACTTGGATTTCTGGCATTTATTTTAAGGCATGAGGAGAACGGGACAGTCAGTTTGCTCACCTGTTGGTATGTGACTACCTGTGGGTCGTAACTCTTTTTTCATAAAGAATACACATATCATCATCATCATTATCAGCTCTATAAACGTCCCCACCGATGGGCACGAGCCTACCCGTATAGGGTGGTTAGGCTTTAGTCGTCCACGCGGGCCCAGTGCGGGTTGGACGACTTCACTCACAACCTTTGAATCTCTTCGCAGGCGTGCGCAGGTTTCCTCACGATGTTTTCCTTCACCGTAAGAGCGTCGGATAACGTACATATATTTTTCGGAAATTCGAAAATACATTATTACGTGGCGGGATTTGAACCTCAGCCCTCCCAGTAGGAAGGCGACAGTCCAAACCATTGAGCCACCGACGCTCTAATAATACACACAGTCAAAAGTAAAAGATTTGCATTTTTATGCTCTTAGAGTTTGCTGTGCAACGTGGAAATGATCACATTTTATTGCTGCATCTGTTGTTGAAATAGCAAAAACTCGAAACGATCATACGTAAATGCTATCGACTGTATATATTGCAAAACTAAAACTGCAACTGTAAGAGTAATTGAAATTTAATCTCAAAAATACTTGATACTTGACAGCTAAATATGACGGCGCAACTATTATATTATGTATGTGATAAACAAAACAATTTGATACACTACTGAGATCAATAAAGTATAATGACATAGATATATAATTATTAAATGTGCATATTACACACAATAGCACGCTATAAATAGACTTTTAATAATACCTATATTAATCAAACAAAAATCATCATATTATTTAGTCTTTAGGCCTCAAAATTCAAAAGTTGTCTGTTTTAGCCAGTACATATTAAATTTAATTATTTATTTAATTAATCATTAGCTGGGCCCGCAGTTATACTCGCGGAATAAAATATTTTCCCGCAGTAAAGTAACCTAACCTAACCTAAAATCGCTTCGTCAAGTCACGTCAGAGCGCGCAGCTCACGCGACGTACAGCCGCGCGTGCCGCCCTGAACCAAATTCTTTATTTTTTTCTTAAAACCGTTTTTTTTACTACATCAGCTACCGGCCAAAACAGGCCATAAACGGTTATTTCAATATAACAGACAATTTTACGTATAGATAAAAAAATCTCTGTATTACGAAATAGGCCCAGTAGCAATTGATATTTATTATGATACTATTTAAAAACCAACATGAATAAATTAATGGTTTTATTCCATTGCGTCTCTTAAGTATAATTAATGGAACAGACTTTCTGTGCAACAATCTATTTAATAAGAATCAGATCAAAATCGCTTGCCTTGACACAATCTTGTCTGTGCACTGACTGATCTACTGTTTCACGGTTTGAAATTGACTTTCAATACTAGATTTATTTATTTTATCGCATTGTGTACATACTTTTGCAGGTAACGAAAGACATTGGACTGTTTATATGAAGTTCGGATTAACTATTCCATTTTATTCGGATAAAAAAATCCAAACTGGATTTTTTTTAATTACTAAGAACGATGGGCTCTTAGTAATTAAATCGAATCGAATAACGATTCGGCCGATGGGCGGAAGTTTCTTTAGTCGTGTCCTCGGAACAGAATGTAAAGCGTAGCATAAGCTAACCCCCAACCAGATGAACCGATGACTAGGTCAAGGTGGCGGGTAGCCGATAGATGTTGACTGTTATATATCGGTCTGTTTGGAAGTCAACATAACAGTAACTGTAATGATGGTTAAAATAAATGCCATAAACCAAAATAAATCACCATTTCAGATCACCTGCCTACTCCCTTGAACCCAGCGCTTTGTATTGTATGCGGTATAAACTTACGGGTCATATTTAAAACATTTTATAACACAATTATACAATGGGCTTGGCCTTTAAAGACCACGGTTACCTGTTCCAGTATGAACGACGCCTGGGAACGATAAGTTGCAAAATATTGTGATCACGATTCGGCGGCTCCTTTGGACTTTCAAGTAGTTACGATGTAGCACGAGGGGCGTTAACTACACATTCATGAAACTGTATGGGTTCCATTGTTTCATAGAGTGCATAGTCATGTTATAAACACCTACCTATGCATTTATTTGAATGCAAGAGTACGCATTGGCCGTTTTAAATGCCTTTGAATCACGGCGATGCTGGGGATCATGATCAAATGGTAGGGTTGGAAGTGGGAATGAAAAATTTGGAAGGGCAAAACTGATACAGGCCTCGAACTGAATGAAAAGCATGAGGAAGAAATGTAAAATAGACACTTGAAAATTTTTGGTTCAGGATTTGATTCCAAGTCTGATAAAAAAATGGAAGTAGTATTTCCAAAGAAAGCATTTGTCTCCAAGAGAATGTAAGAGTATTGTATTTTAAAAAAGTACTTTACGGAAAATCCATAATATTTAAATAGTTATAAAATCCAAAAGAAACTCCTTGTTCTATTAATTTCACAGCAATATACATGATATTTTGATGCAGATACTTTACAAATTATCTTGGAATGGTGTGTTAAATAGTTGTAAAGTCAAGCCGCCCGCCCTTTAGAATAAATAAGCGTGACCACTGACATTCACAAATGCTTATCTAAATTATTCCATTGCAAAATACAGAATGAGATCACTCTTATTCGTCGTGTAATCTTAAAGGTCTGAGGTACGTAAATGTATTGCTTCGAAGTATGTAAGAGTCCTTTTGGCACTGTTAAAACCAAAAAAATAAAAGACCAATAAGTTTAATATTTTTTTATTAGTCTGTCAAAAACACGGAGATCATCACAGACAAAAGGTTTTTTTACAGGTGGTTCCTTAAACTGTTTACATGATTAGTTCAATTCGATAAGTAAACTATGAAATGCAATAAGACAGCTAATGATTGATACGTTCTGACAGAAGAGCCAAATAAAACACGAGTGTTCAGTATCAACTGTATTGCGAGACAAAGAGGCCAGCGGCCGGTAGACACATATAAGCTAATCTGCCATTTATTATTTGTATACGTACATACAGTATAAACGTTAGGCTCATATACAGGATTAAATAGGCTATATTATAATGTCCTCATTTTATATTATATAACAGAACAAGATATTCCCATACGTCCTACTCAGCCTTCCCACGATCCCAACAGCACTTCAATATGAATTTGTAAGTTTCCGTGTTTGGTTAGCCCTTGTGACTCCTGTCGTAACAGCTGACATTCACTCAAATGATTTTATTACATACAACAGTAATAGATGTTCCAGAAGCGACGAGTTACTGCTGGGCGCGTGACGGTGGAAAGGGAACTGATCTTGTTTGGTCACGACATCGGTTTGCGGCAGGGCTGTCATGTTTGCAATTTATGAAATTGTCGGCTCAATTTTTATTATTGGTCTTCAATATTAAAAGATTAGATAATCCTGATTGTAATATGTTTCAGTTCAAGAATATTTCATCACATTGTTAGAATTTGGAATCAGCAAAACTGGGTCTGTATCTTTGAACTTTATGAAGTCAGATAATATCAACCGCGTAAATCAAACAGAACTGTTAAAACCGCGAATTTTCCTCTTGTTTAGAGATTGAAGGTACTGTTAGTACCTTCAATCAAATTCAAATCAAATCCTGTGACAATAGTAACCCATAATACCAATAAGTATTAGTGGTATAATGGAAACACTAAAAGGTAGTAAAACTTTTAAGCTCGTAAAGATTTGGTACTTTTGTAGGTATTTATGTCTTACTATAGCGGCTCGTGACAGTCAGCTGCTAGGGTAAGGCTTCAGTGGAGGAAGATCAAGAGTTTTGCCATAATATTGGCAGGCAGTTTGGAAATAGTAGAATGTACGAGCACGTATAAAATATTACGTTATGAGAGAGAGAGAATTGAGAGATCACTCTTAAATCTCCTAGGAGTATTGTCCTATAACTATTGGTTATTTTGTTATAGTAATATAGTATATAGGTAATTATTTTAATAATATAATTTATAAAATTTGTAAATTAAAACGTAAACGTTATAACGATAAGAAAATTAAACGTAAACAATACTTTTTAATCAAAGTGCCAACCCTGCTCGCACAACGAAAGTGAACGAGATACGTTGTTGAGGAGCAGGTGCCGATTAGGAGATACGGCCCTGAATGATCTGTTATACTTCATTGTTATGTAATAGCTATGAATCACATTACAATTCATCATTTGATAATGGTGAATATATACATCTTTAGTACACTTTGTATGTCATATAAATAACAACTAATCGCCCAAAACCTCGTACGGCTATTTTAACTTTTGTTATCTAATGTAATGTTTTATATTCACTTTTTTATAATAAATGTAGCCTTTGTTACTATGGCTGAATGTAGCTGTCACATGGTACAAGAATTTTTGAAATCAGATCCTAGTTTATTCATTACAAACATACACACACAAAAAAATTACAAGCTTACAAAATAGCGATTAAAGTCGCCACTTTGAATTTTATACTTTTAATGTACCCAGTGACTCGCGTGCTTTAAGACAAATATAATGACACCTCTTGTGTTAAAATCCGTCAATCCGTTAAGGCTGCAGCATGGAACATAGAAATCCACATACATACATACGCTTGAAAAACATAACCCTCCTTCTTCCCTCGACAGTCGGATAAAAATACAAATCTCTCCTCTTTATAATATTAATGTAGATTACTTAGACTATAGGAACTAAATAATATTAACCCCCACTTTATACCGCCCTACTGCAGGGCGAAAGCTTTTACCAACGGCATGCAACAAAAATTGTATTAGTATCAATAAAGTGAAATTGCGTAGATATCGATAAAAATGAACTCTGGTGATGCCTAACAAGTCTAAATTAGACATGCATGTGTTATTTTTATCTTACGTCTAACATTAATTACAATGGAGGGCCATAAAATTTGTTAATTGTTTCCAACTATCGATAATGTACCTTCACTGCGTATATAAATAACCATCAAAAGGGCATTGCTAGGCATATGTGGTTCATCTCATCATCATCATCAGTCATTAAACGTCCCACGAGGGGCACGAGCCTACCGATAGGGTGATTAGGCCTTAGTCGTCCACGCGGGCCAGTGCGGATTGGACGACTTCACACACAACCTTCGAATCTCCGCAGGCGTGCATGAAGGTTTCCTCACGATGTTTTCCTTCACCGTAAGAGCGTCGGATAACGTACATATATTTTTCGAAAATTCGAAATACATTGGTACGTGTCGGGATTTGAACCTCAGCCCTCCCGGTAGGAAGGCGCCAGTCCACACACTGAGCCACCGACGCTCTTATATGTGGTTATTAACTACATAATCAATTTACGTGAAAGTATTTAAAACCATACTCAAAATTCCAATGAAACACTAATACTGAGGGGATTTAATATCACGCAATAGTTAATTCATTTTTGTTATACAGGATATTTTAACGTTTGGCTCTTATGTGCATTGTGTCACAACTAATTTTACTACATTTTAAATATTTGTAACATGCTACGTCTCATCAAGATTGATTATTAAATTATACGAGGATAGTATAGATAATTTTCTAAAGCTGTTATTACAACATTATCCATTGAGTCACAAGTTTTCGACTGTACTTTGGTTTCTTTTTTGGGATCACTGGTGGATAGAGGTATACATGTGCAGTACGCTTTATTGTATTTGTGTTTTATATTCGCCCATAAAAAATTACAACACCATGAGTCATTGCCGATCCTTCATGATCAGCAGATATTGTTGTATGTATCTTGCAGTTATCAGATCTTTATGATTTTTTTTCAACTGCCTACAACTATCCAAGATTAATTAATTATAACATTGCTTACTAATTCGCAAGTTCTGATTCAGATACTTTTGCATGTTTAATATTGAAATGTTTCCGCTTGGCTACCCCGATGCGAGCGTATTTACAGTTTGAATTTAAACTGATCCCAAACGGTACTATGTATAAATTATTATATAAGCTTATGCTTTAGTTTGCCGATACATGTCTAGCTGTTTAAATTAATATTATTTTCAATAAAAAAATATTCTTCTACATAAATTTAATATCCTAATTGTGAAAAAGGTAAACATAGTTTTGTTGAGTCTCATTAAAAGCTTTGCCTGGCGCATGTTTACTCTCATGAATATCGTTTTATCGTACGTGATTGAGGACATACTCAATTTAGATCCTGCGTTTGCCTTCCGTTTCACAAGCAACCGGAATTCTCAACTGTTACAGATTGTGCTTAGAAATTCAATTAGTCTAGCGCAAACAATGGATGAAAATTAAATTTAATTCATAACACATGTCTTCAGATCCACATCTAATTGTTTGTTTAAATACTTAGATGTGATGATGAGTAAGTACTGAGCTTTCCAATTAAGAAGTTCTTGTTAGATAATGAAAATATGTATTTCTACCTAGGAGGTTACCGCTATCTCTTAAAACAGTCTCTCTCTCTCTTCAACACATTGCAGTCCACTGCTGGACATAGGTATTCTCCATTTTATTACAATAATATCACTCCGCCTTTTCTGCTAAAAAAATGCCGATGTATCACTATAGTACCTCATACTATGGAATTTTAATAGATGGCGTTTAGCGCAGGTTCCCTTTTTAATAGAATCTTGTCCCCAATGAGATCATACGAATTGACAACAATTAAGTCAATCAATTTACAACCATTTTGAGATTTCTTAGCTTTAAACGAAATGTTTGAAAGAATATGTGTATTAATAAATCTTCTACGAATGTTTTACTTTCTCGCAGATTATAGGAGTGTTGATTTGTTTTTGTGAGCGAGCAACTTGCGACAGTTAGCAAAAGTGTGCGTGTATTTCCAATGCCTTGCATAATAATTTGGGTATAGTTTTTGTCGCTTAAATAAATTGTGGCCCACTGGCCAATTTCCGATACAATTTGGATCAATTTGTAGACTGCTTATTATGTTTTTATAAATATAAAAAGCGTAATTCATATCACATTAACGGTGTTGCATAAAGCCTTATTGCATTTAAATTTAAGTTACTTGTTCGATGGTAATGTGCCATCTTAAAGTAAAATGGTTACGTTATTGTTAATAATATCTATCGACGAACCGTTTTGTATGCATTCTAATAACATATACGACGGTTTGTAACATGCGATGTACTATGATAAAAACTTGCTACGATTTGTAAGATTATTATTATTATGCACAAATTTTAATTCCTATTCAATCTAGAGAGAGAGATGATTAACAATTCTACATAGCCGCTATATATAGGCATTAGGAGACAGGCTTTTCATTTTTATTCTATTATTTATCTGCAGAAGACTTAACAAATGACAACATTAATTTTAAAAGCAGGACATCGACAAAAATATATCACCTTCTTGACCACCATCTTGAATAATGATGGTTCTCACACATCGAGTGTCCATTAAATTCAAATTAAAAATCATTGGATTGATGTACATCGGTAAATAATTTCACCTATTTGTATATATTATGTTTGATTTTTTTTTGCTTTCTTTTATGTGCTATTAACACAAATATAACGTTATATTAAGCATAAACGATACGAGACGATTGGCATGTATCCTATTATCCTATTCAACCTATCGCAGTCCACTGCTGGACATAGGTCTCCCCCATTTTGCGCCAGATATCCCGGTCCTCCGCTTTCCTCATCCAGCCTCCACCAGCGACCTTTCGCAAGTCGTCGGTCCATCGAGCCGGAGGGCGTCCTACGCTACGCTTGCCGAGACGCGGTTCCACTCAGAACTCGTCTGCTCAACGGCCATCAGTTTTGCGACATACGTGACCAGCCACTGCCACTTCAACTTGCTGATCGGCGCTATGTCGGTAACTTTAGTTCTCTTACGGATTAAATCATTTCTGATCTTATCTAAGAGAGACCCCGAGCATAGCTCGCTCATAGATATAGACAATATTCTATACATGCCAATGCAGTTTACGTAAAAATTTAATTCATATTATTTCTGCTTAGTAATTCTGTTTAAATAGCGAAATACCTATTATTTTGTTGTATCTTTTTAAAAAAGATTTATAAACTTTTAATACAATATATTATACCTTGTTACCTACTAAATTGATATACCAATTAAAGACCATTTTTAAAATAGGTGTGATGTGCTATTGTAGGTGGTATTTCGTGAGTGAATGCCAACATTGTGACTTTGAGAAAGTAAAAAAATAGTTGTCAAAATAATATATTTTTACCAAAGTAGATGTAAATAAATTTATTTATAGATTATACAAGCAATAACTCAACTGAATAGCTAACCGCAAATGGTTGTCCGTGTGAAAATATATTAGATCTCATGTAGAGACAAGCTTCTGAATCTTCATGGCCTTACTGTACCCACCGTAACTTAAACTTATTTTATAACTATTTTATAATTTTCTTATTATGTCTTTCACGTTTATATTGAATATATAACAAACGCTTTTATGATTCTTTTAATTAATCTAAGTAAAGAGTTATTTTATAATATTAACTTTGTATCAATATGATCTTTTACTTTTACTAACGCAATAAGTCCCCATTGCCTAAGTGATAGTATATCAATAACGAAACTATTTTCCATAAGTGATATTTTTAAAACAATTTATTTTTTATACTGCCTAAATTCCGGCTTCATTAATGTTCTTACTTTGACGGTTTTTTTTCGTAAATTACCGGGTATAAGACACCTAACATCTATTGTCTTGGGTGTCAGGCACAGTGGGGCTTTTATGGAAAATTATAACTGTTTATAGGTGCTGGTCTCAATCAAATGCGCTCTGTCATGGTCAGGTCGAGTATTATTTACCATCAGGTGAACGTCCTGACCGTCCTACTTACTTTGTTACATAAAAAACGTTTCCTCGAAACGTATTTGTTAAATGTCTAGACGTTCTAAATGGTACTAATAACAATTGGTATGAGTAACTATTGTTCAATGATTCTATTTGTTTACACTAGAACGTCAATCCGAATTTCGAGTATTGGATTTTGCTTTGCACCTAATACGGTATATGTCAAATGGTTACTTGAATTTTTTTACAAGTAAACCATTTGCTTTCGACTCCTGCTACTGTCACTAATAAACGCAAACTATTGATTTATGCATCATGTCGATGTATTAATATAGAAAGGCTGTCTGCCTGACTTTAGCAATTACAAGATTTGTAGGATATAAATTCGAAGTCAAGGTTTTGCAGATTCTCCTGACCATAAAAGCAAAAGTAAAACAATAGATGTATAATTAATACAGTCTATTATAAATTAATAGGAAATACGCCGGCTTATCTGTCATGACTTCTAGGAATCACTGTAATCTCAGCCAAGAAATATGTCGAGAAAGCGACGGCAGCATTAGTTCTCATGCAATGCGGTTTTGCGCTATTTCTTGACATAATGCGTTTGGCACTATGAATTTACAAGATCTCTGTGCCCGCGTGGACGACTATGGCCTTCTTATACACTTTATATGGGGAAAAGTCCCATGGCGGGGACGTAAATAATGAGTAGTGGTGATGATGAACTTCACATTTCCTTATTCAATATAATAAATATAACGCTAGGAAAGATGTTATTCCTCACATCGTTGGCTCAGGATAGTCAGATTAAAAAAGATAATAAAAGTATAGTTAAATGCTCACACTATTACTTGAGGATATAGTGTGCAACTTCAGAGCTACATCTTTGAGAAAAATTGAGACTTAAAATCCGTAAAATAGACTAAAAACTTATCAATAAGTACTTAGTTATCACTGCCAATCCCGACTTGGGGACGTTTAATGAGTTGATGATGACTTAGGTATGTATTTTTATTAAAACTGCAGAATGTATAATAGACGAAATCACTAAAGTTACAGTCTATTGTGTAATAATTAATTTGTGATTTTAAGGTAGCTCCTAAACTAAACAAATGGTTGAAGGTGGTACTGAAGGCTTAAAAGACATTTTTTTTAATCTACGAGTAAGAAGTTCTGTTACGCTCAATTTTCTTAATTGCATCTTGCAGGTATAATGAATATTTAACTTATTAAAGTTGAGTGAATTCACACGATTTAACAAATTCTTTGTGTATTTTTATAACACTGCTGAATGTTATGAAATAAAATAATAATAAAATATTGCTATCAAAATTGACAACTTTTAAAGAACATCATTCATCCTGCGAACAGTGTTCAAATCAGTGGAAAATATTCAAATCGGTATTAACTCCAAAGGTATTTCACCCAAGTATAGTGATGGTAAATCTTTAATTTGTCATAAAAACTACACAGCGCTCCGACGATAATTTTCAAGGGATATCATTTATATGGAGCAGAGCACGCAGCGGTTGGATAATAATCAACCATTGCGTGTTCTACCGTGAAATAATAACTTTGAAACCTGTTTCAAATCAAACACATAACTCAAGACTGTAGCGCCAAAGTTAGCACCATCTTTATGTTTATATAAACTAGTAAAGCTCTCAGTGTCAAGGTTGCTCCGGATAATTCTTTTCATTACACCATTTACCACTCAATAGATGATTTAGATTTGAAAAGAGATTTTACATTGAAAGTTGTAAAACTTTTATCCGTTGAGGCAAATCTATTCGGTCATTGTTCGGAAACGGCACACGTAATCTTATCGTTTAACACCACATTGTCAAAAACGTTAACAAGTGAAGACTTTCCATTTCGTCTACGCTCTTAAAAGAAAGTACGTATGAATCTACATACTCGTATTATATATTTAATGTTAAGAAAGTTTTTGGGTTTTATGAATGCAAACTCTACATAGATGGGATTCTTTAAAATATTTATTTTGCAGATTATGAAAATAAATATAAAAACTAATTATGAGTACATAATTGCAGAAGAAAAAAATTGGTCAGTTCATTGAGTTAAAGGTATTAATTAACCGTAAATTTCGTCTTACTTTTTGTAAATAACATAAATTGGTGGTATGTAGTAAAACTAGTGAATAACTTTTCTTAATATCGCCCAAGTTTTATCCATGTACCTAATATCCAGAGTACTCGTAGAGTAATAAATAAGTCGGCTAATTTGGAAAATCTTGATCTACTGGTGATAAGTCAGCATCTATCATATTAATAATCTTAATCGTAGAGTACGAGGTCACCGACCCGTTAAATTGGATTACGACCCAAAAGGCATGGGTTTCCTGTCTGAAAATTAATGTCTTGGAAATACTGCTTTCAACTTGCTAACGTATGATGTGCACTGGATGTACAACAATGTATCACATCTCTATGCCTTTCCCCAATTACTTTCTAAAACATAAAAGTTAATAAAGTGTAGTAAATGGTCGATTGTGTCTGTGATAGGTCGTTGACCAGGCCCTAAAATGGCTAGGAAAGTCGATTGGAAACATGTCCGAGCTACGCCCTAGGGCCGTAACTCAAATAGATCTTGGATCGACATTTACAGATTTATGGGGACACGAGTAAAAGTAATTTTCTCGAGAGTAATAAAGGGACGAGTCACATCGTTGATAAAATATTGTTTTTATTAACAAGAAAATTATTTTTTATTCATATATTTACTACTTTAACAGATTTGATAAAAAATAAAGCAGGCTTTTTGATAATTAGAAAATATTGTATAAGTATCTAAAAAAGTGTTTTACGATCCATCTGGCATTACTGGCACCTTATTTCTTACCTTACCTTTTTTTGTTTTTGTTACAGGTAAACAAGCAGCATTTATTTTCACCTATACCAGCGAAAATTCTACGAGAGAAGTAAATTTTTTACATTTAACTAAAAACCTAAATCCCGAGATGAACTGGTACGAATTGGATACATGTTTATAATTAAGGTGCGATAAAATTTTATACCTATTTTGAAAAACGTTTATTACTTGATTTATCTTTGTCGAGAAAATCATTTGACATAACATAAAACCTGTTACGTTCACTTGCAAGAATCAAGTTTCCATATAACATGCGGTAACAAAACTACGCTTAACTTATTTGTAAGTCTTTACAATCGAGATCACATTTTCTGGCTTTGTGTTGTCTATGTATCTAGAGGTGTTATTTATCAAACTGCAGCACTTATAAATTCAATTGGCATCATAAATCACCCGTGTACAGATTTGAATGGATGCATCGTAACTTAGTTCTCTCAACTATTGTTTAGAATGAGCTTATTGCCTATTGTTGTGTGTGTATGACATGAAAAAATATATTACTTATGTAATTTGTGTTTCCATATCATTAGAGCTTGTGATGGTTACGAGCAATTCATACACGACCATAATTATTGTTCATGTATTGCGCTTGATTGCGATACTTAAATTTATGTTCGTTCAATCTGCGAATTTTAAAAATGCAGGATCGGGATTCCGCAGAAATATTGACCTGGACAAGTCGTGTCTTTTTCTTTCATTACAAAGTGACAGGAGGTTAGGAGCTCTCGTGAAGGTAAGTGTTATGCCTGACCATGCCAGATCGGCATTGAATGATACCAACAACTGATAGACAGTTATTATTCTCCATCTAAGCGCACTCCGCCGTCACCAACACAACAGATGTTAGGTCTCTTATAGCCGGTATTTTACTAGCTACAGTGCCCTCATCCCGAAACACAGTAATTGCCAATGTCTTCTATTTCACGGGACGATCTGACCCTGCGTTGGTGCTACCTTAATGACTCGTACCGTGTCTAGCACCGTAGTCTAAATCATACATAAATTATTAAGTCTTTACCACACGCATTCATGTCAAAGCATTAGTTAGCATTATCAGTATATACACGCAGACAAATGTAAGGAACAAGATATACGTCAAAACACTCCACATACCAACTGCGCACGTAACGCGGTCTATGTATGTCATTAACTGTCAGTTCACGGCTTACCGCATTGCGGCTCACGGACAGCGGAAATAATCGAACAATACTGATGCGCATATGGAGAAAAAAAGAAGCTTTGAAAGGCCACTTTCAACCACTGTCTTGACGCCTGTGTCTGAGCGATGAGTTTAGTTCGCTGATTGAAACGGATCGTGCGTTTGAGTCACAATTCAAATCATAACCTTCCAATACTTGATTATAACTGAAGTGCTTACTATGTGATTACTATACAGGACGGTCAGGACGCCATTGATGGAAAGTGATACGCCTGAAAAAGACAGACCGGCATTGAAGGAGGTCAACAACTGATAGAGAATAATATTCTCCGTAATGCCACACCGCGCCGACTCCAAGACAAAAGATGTTAGGTCTGGCTAGAGTGCCCTCATCCGAAACACAAAAGTGAACACTCCTGTTTCCTGATTCACGGGACGATATCGGCACTGCAGTGGTACCTACCTAGACGACTCAGTATCGAGTCTACCACCTAGTCTGTTTGTTATATAAATACTGCATCTTTATTAAAATAACTTATATCGAAAAGTTTTTAACCATTTAACAATATGCTTTTATTTATTATTGCCAGAGACGTCTATAAGCGACAGACGTCTAGAAGCGACATTAACAATATATTTTCATTGTGTCTGGATTATTGGCGGTCAATGGCTTATGTATATTTTTGCCCGGCTGTTCCAACTAGTCTCTTTGATGACTGAACCGATTTTTAAGAGACTTTTACTTGCAAGCAACTAATTTATTATAATAAGAAATAACTTAGGATATGTTTCCACGCAGACAAAATTGCAGGTGCAACTAGTAAGAGTAACGTGAGATCAGTACAAATATAAGTCACACTAAACTCATGCTCAGTTAACACAGTGAAATTTATTTTGTATGATTTTCCCCTTACATTAAATAATTCTAATAAAGGATATAAAATTAATAACACTTCATATATGAATATTGTAACTGCATAGATAAAAGGCTGAAGGTGAGACTGTATATGCAGTGATATTATCGACTGTGATGAATTGCTGTCAGTAATGCGGGGCGGACGTGTGACCCGCTGAGTGAACCGGTGATTGCATTTCCTATAATGTTCTTGCTGTTTTTTGTGAAATATGTTTTGCACACATGTTGCTTGATACTTATTTAACGATTTTTATGAGCTTCATTTAGTACAGGAAAAAGCAATTGAATCTATCGAAAAGTTTCTAAACAATTTTTACATTCAATTTTATGGAAAATTAATGAAAGTGGGAATCCGCGGTAAAAAGAAATATTTTAATGTAAAAATAAACTACCGTAATATTTATTTTGCGGCAGTTGTAAGTAGGTCGCCATGAAGAATGTTCTTGCACACTATTCGTGTGCTGGACTCTTGGGGCAGTAGCTGACTTCTACACGTCACACTAATGGTCCATTAAAAAAAAAATAGTACATAAGATTACGTACTGGTTCAGTTCCTATCGTGATGAGTTCATCTTTGGGATTCATACACTCCCCCGATCCGGTACATCCTGCGGAACTCTGACTAGTATTTACAAAAAGAACCGAAATTCCCTAATGCTGAGAATAGCTAAATCAAGCAGTGAACTGTACGGCTAATATGATAATTCAGACTTATGCAAAATAAAAAGGGCGTCAAAATATGTCACTCAAAGTTGCGTCGCAGTTGCGAAAACATGTTTTGGCTTACAAATGAATGATGCGAACGTCGATGCAGCTGACCGGTTCACACTGCCCACGGTTGAATACAATAGATTGGCCTGATTGAACGTAATGAGGTCTCACACTAGGAGGTATCTAGATTGTCGAGTGGGATCTTCAGTTACACAACACCAATGTGCCAAACACTAGTTATACGTTGTTACTATGAAATATTGTGAGGTCAAACTGAAATACTGTTTTTAAGATTCGCGGGTACATACTGGGAAACGATATTGTACTATGATTATCGAAACTAGACAAATTGCTCGGTTGTAGTCTTAAAGTGAGGTAAATAACATTAGTGGATAATGTTTCCGTCATCAGTATAGGTCGATCGTAACAAAAATTCTTATTTGTTTTTAAAGCTCTATATATAACATATTATATTTATATAATTATTGAAGAATTTTGTCATATTTTATTAAATCGGCTTAAGACCTATTTCAGATTACCCGAGTGTAGATTAGATCTGTCATCTGTCAGTATTAAACGTATAGTTATTATAACTTATCATCTTAGGAGGAGTCTAGTATAACCTTAACTAATCGGCTCCTTCACTCATAGAAATCTGCTGTCAATATGAAGATTAGCTCGATAACACAAGACGGTAAAGAAATCTTAGTCAATTGCACACTAATGAGAAGCACGTGCTGTTTAGCAACTCACGTAGAAGGAAGCCTTATGTGGGAACAGATGTTAACATCTGTTGTGGTATTGGCACCCCTTTTTACTGATGATAGATTACAAGTGAAGTCTTGGAGTCAGGTTTATGTCTATGAAAATAAATACTTTATTTACGTAAAATCATCATAAAAAAATATTAACTAGAGGATTTTTTAAATCATTTTTCGTAATTTGTTTATTTTGTAAATTGAATTAAGGGTATATTGATAATTATTATAAAGTTTAAAATACATAAAATCTGAAAAAAAAATCTCATTTGTTTTTAAATTAAAACCGGTGAAATATTTTACTACCAAGTGTTTTCTCAATTAGGTTTTCATCTTTTTTTTTCATCCTACAATGTTCTGCTCATTATTTATGGAAAGAAAAAAGTTGGCCGTGTCTGTATTCATTTTTTTTATGTACGAGTAATAAACATCTAAGAAGACAGTAAATTTGATTGGTTAGTAAGGTTTCTCGTTTTCGACAATATATTGACAATCCAAGGCGGTGGTGTAATTAGAGGTTAAATGCTATGATTTATCAGACGTTAAAAGTGAAACAAATTTTAGCTTTCGAAATTATGAATACGTATATATATAAAAGGTACTACTAATAAAGGTACCTACCGAGAAAGGACAGTAAATATATTTTACCTAAGCCAACAAACACTTAAGTTATCCAAATACGACGTGTAGGTAATATTTCAAAGCCTTCCAATTCCAATGCTCGTTCTTTTAAAGCGGCTTAAGATTCAAAAATTTAGTTACAGTTGAATAGAATAGCCGGGCAAGTCTGGGCTCTTAGTATGACCTGATGTACCGTCGACATCTCTCTGCGATGCATATTTAATGTGATTCTTACTACGTCAGCTATCACAATAACACTGGAGTCCATGAAAGTTAAAAGCATCTCGGTGTTTGGAATATATTATGACTTGTAAATTTTGTAGGAGCATCGCCACAGATGTATGTTATCTTATTCATGTTCCATAAATTTGGAGTTTGTATGTAACTGTTACTTTGAAGTTTAAATCCTTATGGATTTTGTTTACAGACTACGATTCCAAAAAAGCAAACTGTAAGCCTATATGTGAGGATACCGTTGGACTCATTTAATTAAAAAAATATGGTTTTACTAAATGGAAGCAGCGTCACTTGTTTTCAGCAGGGGCTGATAGCACACCTTTACGCTTACAAGCAAACAATATTGCTTGTAAGCGTAAATAATGTGATTTTCAGCTTCTTGCATCAATCTTAATAAAAGTTACGTGAAACTTAAAATATTATACAAGAGGTATATTTATAGTTATCTTACATTAGTAAGATGCCATTTTCGCTTATACTACAAAGAGAAATAAAATCCTTTTTTGGAAAAACTGAATGAAACACTGTACCTGTGTTAGCAGCTGTATGCTAATAAGCAAAACCCTTTAAGGGTCTAATGATGTATCGCTGGTTAAATTTAATTGAGCCAACTGAGCGGACGTATCTCGCTTATTTATCGTCCACTTGTTAACAAATAGCACGGATTAGTAGCGCTAGGGTCGAGAATACTAGAAATAGGAGTTCAGACTAAATGATTGAAGACAAAACGACCTGATAATGGTAAAATCAGCTGCGATCAACTTTGGCGACTCACTAACGCCTTATGGATAATTATCCCCTTTTATGTTTTCATTTTTACTTGCTACATTTACTGACATTGGGGTCAGATGCCACAGTGAGAATGTGTGAATTTTAAACTTATTTTATTACTGCTATCAATATTACAAAATAAGCCTCATTTTTTTATTGTTGCTGCACTTATATTTGTGAACTTTCAATTACCATTTGTTTCTTCTACATTTTCTGTTATCAGTGGCTTAAAACAGCAAACATTTTGTGATAAATTTATTAAATATCGACACCCCTACCGTGTTTGCCTTTCATTGCCGACTAGCCGCGAAAGTTTCCCACGTAGAGCCGAGCTATGGGCCTATCTTTAACATTATCTTTAGCAAAACAACTTATTAAATGGATAAACAACGTACATTTCGTTTATAAATATAATTTCTTATTATGATTTCATTTGCAAAACTATCTTCCTATACGTTTACGAACTTATTGGCGGTCAAAGGGTTAATAGTTGCTCAGACTGAAATTTAAAATAACAGGGATGCCTTGTGGAACAGAATGAAATAACTCAAAACATTGCCTACGAGTAAATACAAAATAACGCGCTGTTCAGAAGCTCTTAAATAAGTGTCTTTAGTAAAAAACCTTACTCATGATGACACTGCTATGTCTACGCCTGCATGCAAGCATCACGCAATCCCAAGCTTGAGTTCGTTTTATGTTTTATTGCATTCTGTGAAGCAGAGCGCGTGCATCTCACTAAAATTATCCCGAGTGTGTCGAATCGATTCGCCTGTGTCGAGCACTCGACTCGTCTCAATGTCGAGTTGATCGTGACCGATTTCTGAACAGGGTCTGTCCTAACAGCCTGCCTTGTGGCCTAGCCTCGAGAAAGTTGTGGGAACACCGACTGATCGCATACAAAATGTGGTGATATTCATGGCTTTCATCTTGTTGGATTGTAATCTTGGCAAATAACAAATTTGCATTATTATTCTCGTGAAGCATTATCTTTTGTTTGAATGTATAAATTCTGATGATAGGAATTTCTCAGCGTTTATCACTTATCATAATAACATCTGGATATCAATTTGGTATAATAATATATTATGTACAATCGCATAAGATAGATGAAAGCTAATGTAGGCAATATTTGAAGTGCCGTAGAATAATAAAGACATAGACACGCAGTCTCTTAGAAAATATAGACATAGGTAATATGACCAAACAAAACGAACGTTTTCAGAAGTATCTACGAATTACAGCGAGAGAGAGAACCCTTACTAAAATAACTAAAATAGACTTGTTACGTTATAAGATCGCTCGTATCGTATCTAATGAAATTGTACTTAGAACTAATTACCTACAAAATAATTGGGCACTATAACAAATGCGTAATTTTCATTACAGAAAAGCCATATAATTCTTACTACAATTTATTGAATGTTCAATATTATTTGATTTTAGTTCCCATTCAAGTTGTGCTAAATGAATTGCCAATGATCTGCTGCATCAACACTTTGTATCAATTTATTGCATAAACCATCTAATTTACAATCACATCTGACTTCGTTAAGTAACAGACATTTGTGACCATTTAGTTGCGTAACAAAGAGTAAGTAATACGTTATTCGGTCTTCATCTACATTTGAATGCAACATTAATCTGACATATCGGTTTTATTGAACACTTGTACAATACTTATGTAGTGTAAAATGAACAGCATGTCTTTAGTTATAGAGTTCGAATTAGTTAATTCAGATTTCATAGGTACAGTTGTACCTATTGGTCAATCCTATAACATATTGATACATTTACGATGAGTTAGGTCCACCCACACATTCCTTATGGATTGAACGTAATAAAGTCAAACAAGTGATTTTACTTTCACCCAATTCAATTTACAAGGGGTTAGCAACCATTTCATATATTTAATTTAAAGCAAATTATTTTCGTATCCGAAAAAAAAATAGATAATAATGGCGAATTTGTTATTTAAGTTTATGGCAAATAGATATTATGTTAAAAAATAAACTTCCTGACATGGAACAACTTATTTGTAAATTTTATCATATTGCACCTCAGTCAGGGCTAAAGTGGTCTTTTGAATGTCTTATCCTTTAGCCAGTGAGCTTACTTACCAACTTTGTTGCAGTGTTATATAAGGTAATAAGGTAGACTCCAAACTGTTTTTGCAACTAAAAACTTACATCTGCACAAGTTAATTAATTAAATAACGAGTACTAGGTTGGCGATCGCCGCTCTATAGAAATACACAAATTGGTCACCTTTCCAACAGAGCTATATATCTTGTTACGTCCTAGGACAGACGGGCCCGTGGAAAGCTTACAAATCAGACCCTTAGAACGCTTCACATAAATTATGACCCGCTACCATTTATCGCTTTTATAATTTATTGCATATTGCGTTGTTTTGAATGTCAACGGGCGCGAAAATAAATTATGTCAGATCTTTTTTCGAACGGTGTTTACTGAAAAATAAAGGTTGCCTTCATCATCAGCTCGTTAAACGTCCCCACCGAGTTGCACGAGCCTACTCGTAAAGGGTGTATAGTCCTTAATCGTACAGGTGGGCCCAGCGCGGATTTGCTGACTTCACGCACAACCTTTGAATCTCGCAGGCGTGCGCAGGTTTCCTCACGATATTTTCCTACACCGCAAGAGCGTCAGATAAACGTACATATAATTACGAAAATTCCTAATCACATGGGTACGTGGCGGGATTTGAACCTGTGCCTTCACGATAGGCAGGCAACACCGCACCATCGAGCCTTATTTAGTTCTTATTGTATCAGCTGTCTGCTCGTGAAAAACCTGTCAACTCGATCATCGAGCCATGCTATGAGATGTGAGTATCCCACATAGATAGCCTGTCCCTGCAGTAGGACATTAAAGGATGATGATGATATTGTTGAAGAATATGGTTCAAATATGTATCTTATGGCCCCTATTCTGAGAGGTCATCTAATGTAAATGCATTCTTTTGTTTTCGTCTCGTATCACATATTTTCGTCTATTCAATTTGCACTAATTATTTTTACTTTTGTTGGATACTTTCGATCCCCTTTTACATATTACTCAACATACAATATGATCGTTATCAAATGTTTGCATTATATAAAGAATGTATGAAGCCATGGAGACACAATTGATAAGCAAAAAGAAAATATCAGGGTGTGCAGCTGCGCGATGTAGTCTACATATTAACCAAATCCATAAAAGGTATTGGAGAAATGTACACTGAGATTATGTAAGTCAACTTCTTAAAAATACCTTTTAAGGAGATTAAAGAGGCCTATTGCCCATTCATATTTGCGACTCGAATACTCGATACTTATACATGGATCTGCTTGACTTTCTGAAGATATTGTTATTTTATGTTAAGCACAGTTTTCTAAGAATACGCCTGATGATGAAAATTAAAGAAAACTTACAAAACTGTCTTACGGCATATCTTTATGTACGGATCTAAATGTTGGGCTGCGAACGAAATAGATGTGTAGTGTAATGTGAATCACATTCGATTGAACATTTGTTAGGAATGATTAATCCGTAAGAAAACTAAAGTTACCGACATTGCCCGCCGGATCAGCAAGTTGAAGTGGCAGTGGGCTGGTCACGTATGTCGCAGACCGATGGCCGTTGGAGCAGACGAGTCCTGGATTTGAGACCGCGTCTCGGCAAGCATAGCGTAGGACGGCCTCCGGCCCGATAAACCGACGACTTGCGAAAGGTCGCTGGTGGAGGCTGGATGAGAAAAGCGGAGGACCGGGAAATCTGGCGCAAAATGGGAGACCTATGTCCAGCTGTGGACTGCGATAGGTTGAATAGGATAGGATGTGAATCAGCACCTTTGGTCCATTTCGGATACGCAAATTATTGAAGATATCACCGGGACTGTTTGAATTTAAGCGATCTTTAACATATCATAAGGCGGAGAGTATTGAGTTAAATATACTCAATGGCGGAGGCCTAAATATGTAAGAGCAAAACGCTTCGAAATAGTTTTCGAATGCAAATCTTTTCTTTATTCCAATCAATTAATAATAAACCACATGCTAACAGACAGTATCATAGGATAGGTTAAAATAAATGCATAAAAGTACAAACTTAGTTTATACCAAACCTAAGGTATGCCCAAATAAACCTATTAGAAAAACAGTGTCGATACTTACTCAAAAACAAGCTAATTACTACCTTTTAATAGAATAACTTACACGTACATTATATAGCTAAATGATAAATATATTCATATGGGTAACTCCGTAATTAAGTTCCTGACTATCGCATATACTATACGTTGTTGCTACATTCTGATCAGAACGTTACTTGACAGTAATTGATTATAGTAATTTCCATATACTTCTCAATAGTTGCATAGCGTGCAGAAACTATGCCTAATCATGCACAAACAGCGTGCTATCGTAGTCAATTGAATTTCCTACCTCTCATTACTTTCTTCCTCATGTTTAACAAGTGTAACCTTATTTACTGCCGGATTTAGGACGTCAACGGGAAAAAAGAAGTTTATAATTTATTTATAAAATAAGTTGTGTGTTGTTAGACGGTTTTGAGTTAGATGACGGCAGATTTTAGAAATAAATTCTTTTGTTTTTTAATATAATGCGACTATATTATACATTTTATTTGTTAATTCCAAATACAGAAAATATAAATGTAAAATTTAACAACTTCAAGACAGGACTACCAACTATTTCTCAAATATATTAACTCTTTACGAGATACTATCATCATAATGTGTATCTTACTCAGGTTACATCAAACCCATATGAAATAGACTCTAAGAAATGAATTTATTTATCTTTGGTGACTTTGTTTTAATCAGCTGGTATGCATAGCTCTACTATGCAAAAGTTCGTACTTTTGAAATAAAATAAAGATGAAGACTTTCCATTTCGACCATTAAAATCTAAAAATCCATCGCGCGTCTCGGCAAGCATAGCGTAGGACGGCCTCCGGCCCGATAAACCGACGACTTGCGAAAGGTCGCTGGTGGAGGCTGGATGAGAAAAGCGGAGGACCGGGAAATCTGGCGCAAAATGGGGGAGACCTATGTCCAGCTGTGGACTGCGATAGGTTGAATAGGATAGGATGTGAATCAGCACCTTTGGTCCATTTCGGATACGCAAATTATTGAAGATATCACCGGGACTGTTTGAATTTAAGCGATCTTTAACATATCATAAGGCGGAGAGTATTGAGTTAAATATACTCAATGGCGGAGGGGCCTAAATATGTAAGAGCAAAACGCTTCGAAATAGTTTTCGAATGCAAATCTTTTCTTTATTCCAATCAATTAATAATAAACCACATGCTAACAGACAGTATCATAGGATAGGTTAAAATAAATGCATAAAAGTACAAACTTAGTTTATACCAAACCTAAGGTATGCCCAAATAAACCTATTAGAAAAACAGTGTCGATACTTACTCAAAAACAAGCTAATTACTACCTTTTAATAGAATAACTTACACGTACATTATATAGCTAAATGATAAATTATATTCATATGGGTAACTCCGTAATTAAGTTCCTGACTAACGCATATACTATACGTTGTTGCTACATTCTGATCAGACGTTACTTGACAAGTAATTGATTATAGTAATTTCCATATACTCTCTCAATAGTTGCATAGCGTGCAGAAACTATGCCCTAAATCATGCACAAACAGCGTGCTATCGTAGTCAATTGAATTTCCTACCTCTCATTACTTTCTTCCTCATGTTTAACAAGTGTAACCTTATTTACTGCCGGATTTAGGACGTCAACGGGAAAAAAGAAGTTTATAATTTATTTATAAAATAAGTTGTGTGTTGTTAGACGATTTTGAGTTAGATGACGGCAGATTTTAGAAATAAATTCTTTAGTTTTTTAATATAATGCGACTATATTATAAATTTTATTTGTTAATTCCAAATACAGAAAATATAAATGTAAAATTTAACAACTTCAAGACAGGACTACCAACTATTTCTCAAATATATTAACTCTTTACGAGATAATATCATCATAATATGTATCTTACTCAGATTACATCAAACCCATATGAAATAGACTAAGAAATGAATTTATTTATCTTTGTTTTAATCAGCTGGTATGCATATCTCTACTATGCAAAAGTTCGTACTTTTGAAATAAAATAAAGATGAAGACTTTCCATTTCGACCATTAAAATCTAAAAATCCATCGCGCGTCTCGGCAAGCATAGCGTAGGACGGCCTCCGGCCCGATAAACCGACGACTTGCGAAAGGTCGCTGGTGGAGGCTGGATGAGAAAAGCGGAGGACCGGGAAATCTGGCGCAAAATGGGGGAGACCTATGTCCAGCTGTGGACTGCGATAGGTTGAATAGGATAGGATGTGAATCAGCACCTTTGGTCCATTTCGGATACGCAAATTATTGAAGATATCACCGGGACTGTTTGAATTTAAGCGATCTTTAACATATCATAAGGCGGAGAGTATTGAGTTAAATATACTCAATGGCGGAGGGGCCTAAATATGTAAGAGCAAAACGCTTCGAAATAGTTTTCGAATGCAAATCTTTTCTTTATTCCAATCAATTAATAATAAACCACATGCTAACAGACAGTATCATAGGATAGGTTAAAATAAATGCATAAAAGTACAAACTTAGTTTATACCAAACCTAAGGTATGCCCAAATAAACCTATTAGAAAAACAGTGTCGATACTTACTCAAAACAAGCTAATTACTACCTTTTAATAGAATAACTCACACGTACATTATATAGCTAAATGATAAATTATATTCATATGGGTAACTCCGTAATTAAGTTCCTGACTAACGCATATACTATACGTTGTTGCTACATTCTGATCAGACGTTACTTGACAAGTAATTGATTATAGTAATTTCCATATACTCTCTCAATAGTTGCATAGCGTGCAGAAACTATGCCCTAAATCATGCACAAACAGCGTGCTATCGTAGTCAATTGAATTTCCTACCTCTCATTACTTTCTTCCTCATGTTTAACAAGTGTAACCTTATTTACTGCCGGATTTAGGACGTCAACGGGAAAAAAGAAGTTTATAATTTATTTATAAAATAAGTTGTGTGTTGTTAGACGGTTTTGAGTTAGATGACGGCAGATTTTAGAAATAAATTCTTTTGTTTTTTAATATAATGCGACTATATTATACATTTTATTTGTTAATTCCAAATACAGAAAATATAAATGTAAAATTTAACAACTTCAAGACAGGACTACCAACTATTTCTCAAATATATTAACTCTTTACGAGATACTATCATCATAATATGTATCTTACTCAGGTTACATCAAACCCATATGAAATAGACTCTAAGAAATGAATTTATTTATCTTTGGTGACTTTGTTTTAATCAGCTGGTATGCATAGCTCTACTATGCAAAAGTTCGTACTTTTGAAATAAAATAAAGATGAAGACTTTCCATTTCGACCATTAAAATCTAGAGCTATGCATAATTAAAGCATCAGAACTATTTCTCACAATTTATATGGTAATTATTTAAAACAATAATAATACAAGGAAATAGATGCATCGTACCATGCATAACAGTCTCATCATCTTATCAATATGTTGCAAAGTGCCACACAATAAAACTATGCACTTAATATCACACTTTCATCTTTGAAAAAAAATTTTAAACATTATATTTGAAAGAAAGAAAAAGATTTAACACTCAAATACATCCAACATACACAAAACATTAATAATAATAAAAATCTACTGACATTCACACAGCGCCTTCTAGCCCCAAACTTAGCATACGCCTGTAATAATATAAATATGGATACTAAACAACGGATAAACTTTTTAAACTTTTTATGTACATACATACATACATATTATACATATAAACCACCCAGACCAATACAAACAGACATGTTCATGCACACAAATGTTTGTACTGCCTGGGGATCGTACCCGGAACTCTTGGTGTATTAACCGATGTCTCAACCATTACACCAGACGGGTTGTCAAAAAAATTACAAATATCAGTGCCAATTTGGACTCACTTAGCATTTACCCTGGTACACTAAGGATGGATAGGGATAGTATCTGCAATGAACGAAGCTTTGCCAACCTGCCAAAAGTCACTAGACTTTTGTAATATATAGCAATGGTGAAAATAGCCGAAGTAAAACTTCAAATAAAAAAATATAATGTATTCTAAAGCTACTGCAATAAAACGAAGATCTCGGTGTTGCATCGATCGCTGGAATGATTCTAATTAACCTTTAGGGTGAGATATTATCATTTGACGAGCCTTCGGTTGCAAGCCCATTTCACAACAATTGTACTCGTAGTTATCTCCTATACTTTCATAATTTGTATAATTTTATAACAGTAAAAGATATCACCATCATCATCTCATTATAGCGCCCGACTTCAGGCACAACTTTTGAATATAGGTAATATTGTACTTATAATATTGTATATATAAATATAAACAATTTATTGTTTATCTAAGTATGGGTACTAAACAACGGATAAACATACTTATATCTTTTCTTGTAAATAAATACATATTATGTATAGAAATAACCAAATATCAAATTAGTATTATTTAATTTGTGCTTTTTGCAGAATGGTTGGAATAATGGAAGCACATTATTTCTTGTCTTTGTACAAAAAGAATTGTTTTGCTTGTTGTAAAATATGTATAAGATTAAATAAGTTGAATACAGCGGGCAGAAATAAGGTTTACACAGCAATAGTATGAAACCAGACTACTTAATAAGGAGCGGTCGCACAGCAGATACGAGAAAAAACGCATGCCAAGTCTCCACTCCTCGATAACTGCATTCACTATTACGTGGTAATGTGTTTAGGATTTACTATTATAGACAGACTACACAATTTTAAACCTGCTAAAACTCTAATCTAAACGTTCATTTTTAACCTAATAAAAATATATGAGACTTTTTAGGTAGATACTCGTATTTAAGAACCGATTTGACTTGTAAAACAAAATTAGTGAACACGAAATCATTATCCTTAGTCATACACATAGGGTAACTCGCTCTGTCTTCAGTGAAACAATTGGATATGAATACCGGGTCTATGAGATCTTTTATCAGTCGTCTCCGATGATGGACACAGGGCAATATAAATTTAAGTTTCAACCAACACGATTATTTTCATGGACATGAATGGCATTAGGTGGCGTATCCTAAACGTTAAGGAAAGCAATCGCCCGTCCCCATCATTTAAAACAGTAAAATATATTTCCCTAAATGTTCATGTATATACTCAACTTTCATACAGCAAACGCATTCATGGCTTAACCAGGTGTCAATATATCATTTATTGAACAATTTCACTTGTACTGTAGGTAATATTACCTATGTCCTGGTCGCCCACGCCAGATAAATAGAAACAAGTTTCGGCAACGCACAACTAGTTGGACTTCTCGTAGCATCGTTAAGTCACAGTGAATGTTTATTATAAATAACATGACAGCTGCAATTTGTTTTGGTTAATGGTGTGCTTTGTTTGGGATTGTGTGGTTACTTTAATATTCAATTATCTATATTCTCTCAACTGTGGCGAATCGAGACCCAATAGAAAATCTATTGCAAACGTGCTTTAACAGACATAGGTTCTTTTGATATTGAAGGTGATTCTACACTTTACCTATACACTATATATATGGTCATCTATTGAGAAACCTTAAAATACTGCTACGAGTCCGTTCATGCTTTGGAAGCCACTTCAGGCCGTTGTTTAAGTCGTTAAAACATAACCATCATGTTGGGTTGCGAGCAAATCTTATAGGCATGCTGTGTGATGATATAGACTGGTTGACTGATTGATTCATAAATTATAAAGGTGAAATATATTTGTGATAAAAGAAATGGCATCGATCGATATAGTGCAACGGAATAAAGCTTCCCTATCCGGCTGCAGATTTTTTTATGTACGTTATTATTCTCCATCAATCCGCACCAAGCCTGACACCCGAGACAACAGATGTTAGGTATCTTACACCTGGTCATTTATATTAATATTAAAGATCTCCGTTGATTTTAACCTCTGTTTATTTAGTAGTATTGTGATATCTATGTCTTAACAGGTTAACTGCTAGGAACACTGCTTAGGTATAAATGATCGTTCGCAAAGTATCAATTTTATTGCCAAATAAGTTCAAGTGGTAGCATCTAAGCAGTTAGGCAGTAGACAAGTTCTTGTATTGCCTTAGACCACGGATCTGGTACCAAGAATGAAGATAGAAGCTAGATAGTGGATTGGGGCGGAAGAGCGGAAAAGGCCGGTGACCAGATGTAGTATCAAGTACTCATTTTGCAGGAATTGCTTATTGTAGATCTGACAGCCAATTAAAAAGCAACACAAAACTCGGCCAGCTATGTCAAAATTCACCCGCTTCCCATGCGGTGTGTCGGTCGCAGGATTTTTTGTAATCGCGCGGTCACTTGCATAATTAACCCGGTTTCGTTGTCCATATTGGATTTCAATAAAAAGAATACGGACCAATGCGGAAGTCGCACGCAAATGTAATGATAGATTACTGTATTTTATAACGTTCCGGCGCCATTTTGCGAGAACTGAACTGACAACGTCAAGTCTCCAAACCTAGATTGTGACACTTAGGTATTGGATCACTATTCATTCATACGCCTTATATAATAATAGTAGGTATATGTAGTAGGTATATGACCATCATTCCAAAGCCATCCAGCAATTTAAAGTAACTATAAGGATCTTAAAAGACGACATCTATCTATCTTCTGTTAAAAAGTTTTGAAAACCTACAGCTTCGACGGAATTAAGTCGTCGGATTGAGGAACTACATAGTCGTAGAATACATTTTACGGTTTACCTTATGGTAGTCTAAGAATTCAATAACCTAACAATAAATCAAGGAAGAACATGATGAAAATATTTCATCTAGTATCTAATGACTTAACGTCTACTTTAGTATTTAACAAAATAAAAGAATATTATACTTTACTTATACTTTGTTTTCCTTATTATTAATAACTAGATTTTTTCGATGCTTTGCTTGCGTTAAATTGAAAAATATATGGTTTAAGTAAATGTTTTGCAAAATAGGGGCTGCATTGCCAGTGTCAAATTTTGATAGCATTACAGCGATAATGCATGTAATTTTATTAATTTCTATCGATATGTTTATAGGTTTATTATTAGGTTATTGAAGATGTTGTTTCCTTATGTAATTTTATTCTTGTGTAGTTATTATGTCCAGCTTTAATTTAATCATATCGTAGTAAGGTCTTCTTAGACCTGAATACCCCTGGCTCCGTTAGTAATCAGTAATAAAAATAGAGTGAATATTAAATATAGAATGAATATTAAAAAAAGAATTATTTTAAAATAGAATGCATATTAAAAATAGAATGAATATTAAAAATAATATATCTTCACACCACAGATTTCCCAATACAGGAGATGGGGCAAGCCGCGTTTAATGTGCGACAACTGTAAGCTCAACGAGCATACACTGGCTACCAGTTTACGCTCTGTGAGACGAGTCAAGACGCACGAATATTAGAAGAAATTACCGTTTTTTTTTTCCAAAATGCCATCCTGTGCAATTGTAACACGCCATCATCGCAATGAATCAGTAAATTTTCCAAGAAATATAATAACTTTTCACAGGTAAGAACCGAAAAGAAATTGCGACACTGGGACTGCCTATAAACTTGGCGGCTTGTCCAGTCTAATGTATATTCTGATGTCTGTGCTTCACACCAATAAACACAGACAATACTATCTGCAAGCAACACATTGACCTCGACAATAACATTTTCCAATTCTCCGTATACAATTACGCTTCCTGCACATATAATGTTACTTTAACAGGGTCCGTTATGTCAGCCGGTGCGCCCGCGACCCGACAGGTGACGCAATTATGCAATCGAATTACGTCCAGGCGATTATCGATACTGCCGATGCGATGTTCATTATATATCTCGATAACAGCCGACTCCAGATGTCGCAAAGATAGCATTCACCGGGCTTGTTTAACAAAGATATGTTTTATTGTAAGTAAATTAATTACTGCTTTAAAAAAGAATTGAAATTAATTTCTGCTTATAAAAATAATTTCAATTAATTTCTGCTTTAGAAAAGAATTCAAATTAATTTCTACTTCAACCTGTCGCTGACGACATCATTGACAATTATTAAGCACCCCTTGTTGCTCTACTGCAGGACGCATGCCTTTCCACACAACAGTGATTTAAGAAAGAAGAAAGAAAGAAAGAAAATTGTTTATTCGGTGCACCAAATTTACAAATACAATCAAATTCTATAACTTAATATAACAGTAAAAAAGTTGAAATAAGGGACCGAAAAGGCATGTCTCAGCATGGTGTCGCGGCACGAAAACGTACGAAACGCTGATCTTCCGTAGATACCTTATTTGAAAGAGGGACAGAGCTACACGCAGTGCGGATACAAGATAATATATAATCATACCATATTGTGGATACAATTAAATAAGTATTTAAAGAGATAGATAGACTCTTTATTGCTCACAATGAATTAAATACAAACACAAAAACATTAAAACCAATAAAGCGTGCCCAAACCAATGAGCTTTAAAGAGATTAGGCCGTAACCAACCCTGCGCTTACTGTGGATAGGTTGGTGTTAACGAATACCATCCTAGATAAAACCATAGACAACGTTACTTTGAATCAGAGGGACATCATAGATAATATTTTTCGGTCACCCATTCAACAATAATATAGTCTACTTGTTGTAAAGCGATGTGTACATGTAAAATTTTTATTATAAAATACTGTGTTTATTATTATAAAAATAAATATAAATATCCACTGACATGCACACAGCGCATCTAGTCCCAATTAAGCGTGAAGCCTGTATTATGGGTACTAAACAATGACAACACATTCTTATATAATTCTTTTTGTAAATACATACATATATACATAGAAAACAACCAGACCATTACAAACAGACATGTTCATGCACACAAATGTTTGTACTGCCGGGGATCGAACCCGGAACCCTCAAAATTATGTTAAATACATGTCATTATCTTTGAATCGGATCATGTACTGATTGAAAGACAACTTATAAACGTTTGATTATTATTATGATTATGAAATAGTCTCATTATAGTTTATTACCCTTTATATGATTGTATAAAATCACTGTAAATTAGAAGACGCAAGCTGCAAGATCCAATCGCGGACCGCCCGCTGAAGTTCTTTAATGAAAGTAAATCGACAATAAAACTCGAATCTTATGCAATCTTCATAAATCAACAATAACATTGTTATGTCTTTATAACACATAAACCTGGCATTAACTAAAAGATTGGGAAGTTATTACCACAACACAGCCGCCGGTAGCGAAATAATTACTATCTTTAAGATTGATTGCGTAAAAGCCGTTAGCTTTTAATTCTACGCTCATAAAGAAAGAAAGAAAGAAAAAAATCTTTATTCAAATTAATCTGTTACAGATACTTTTGAATCGTCAATTGTTATTATTATCATATTTTTTGTGACTCTACCACCGGTTCGGAATAAGTAGGATCTTCGAGAAGAGCCGGCAAGAAACTCGAACTCGACATATTATGGTAACTCACAAGTAAAGATATCAAATATATAGGTATGATAATAGTAAATCAGCATTATGTATACTGAAAAATAACGTTACGTGTAACGTAATTTCAGTTAAAAGACATTAATAAATTATATGCATTTAGGTTCAATTGGAGCAGCCCACCAGCTAAGTCACAATATAAAGGAATTACTTTTATTTTAAATACTGTGCAAATACAGAACACTGTAACTTAACATATTTACGACACATATTATTAACAACAATGTCATTCCAATTTTGGTATCACAGTATTATACGCGACAGTTACGTTATATATCTGCTGAGAAGTTTAAAAATGGTATTTTGAGCGAGGTTTAGGCAGTTAGGGTAGGGGATAACTTCCCCTACCTTAACTGCCTAAACCACGTTTATTTTATTTAAGTTACGCACTTGAAACATTCTCTGTAGCGCAAAGGTGTAAATCTTAATTAAGACACCGTATTTATTTTAAATAGAACAATTTAAATCCAGCACTACCTTTTCCACCGGATTTCTTAAAATTCCGTAAATATTTAAGAGCTCATCAGTAGTAAATATAATCGTTAAATAACGTTCACAAACGATACGTGATGAGAAGTGATGACTTACCTCTACTGTTACTTACCAATCTATACGAGTAGTATTATAAAGCTGAGGAGTTTATTTGATTGTTTGAACGCGATAAATTCGGGAACTATTGGTCCGATTTCAAAAAAATCTTTTAGTGTTAGATAGCTAATTTATCGAGAAAGGCTAGGCCATATAATATACAATCATGCTACAACAACAGGAGCGGAGCAGCAAGGAACAACGTTTAAAAATGGGGGGCTCCTGCTGAAGTATATTAAGAGATACCGCAGTATTAACTCACCTATATAAACGAAGTAACGGGTTAAAGTGAGCATTAGCCCAAAGTAACTAAAAGTCGTCGCTAAAGCGTAAAACATATTTTAATAGTTTCGATACTTCGACACCCCGTTACAGCCCATGACTGGACTTATTTTCAACTCCACAATAGTGTTAAGTTTGAGTCTTCACGATTAGCAGGCAAATTGCAGGCGGCTGTACCTTGAGATATCGTTACTACTCTTGTTCCTAAGCCGCAATTATTTCTTGACATCAGATTATATTGAAGTCCCACGCACTGCAATTTACCTTTTCTTTAAAACATGAATGTCTTGTATTATGCGTGTTGGATCTCAAAATGCATGTTTATTAGGCAAAACTTAATAAACTTTAAAATATGTTTTAAAAGGTTAAGGTTGCTGTTAAGTATATATTCATGTGATTATGAAACTTCCATCATAATATCTGTAAATTAATATATCAAATAATTTAAAAAATATTAAAAGCAAGGATTAACTGACAACTAGGCAATTATTTAAAGAACGTTTCCGTTAAAAGTTAATGGCAGGGACGAACTTGTATTTTAGAAAAATCAGTTTTAATTATCAAGTCTTTGATCTATTAATAATACTAATTAGGCGAGGGATCATGGGATACATTCCTTCCTTTAAAATCCATTTATCTTCCGCTCTATATCTAAAACGGAACTTTGAACACAAATAAAAAAGCTACACTATATTCGGTATTAGATACTACATGAGAAAAAAATAAACCACAGCTTCGATAGCAAGAAATGATTGTCAAGTTTCATTGTATATTTTTTAAAATACACTAAATCGCAGCCTATTTTACGACATCAAACGGTTATAATTTTAAAAGAAATCGTAAAAATAGTAATTATTTAACTCATAATACATGATTTTTCTTCTAAGATGTGGCCGAGGATGGGTCGTGCCTGGCTAGAAACAGCCTATTTACTCTACGACGATGCTCGAGGTTTTACATAAGAAAAAAATGGATTATTACTCCAAGCTACCTACTTACTCGTATGTCAACTGAGTAACGAAATATTTAATCATTTGGGTCTTTTTTATTGTTTTTTTCTATTACCATATACATAATTTATTTAGACTTTTAAATCGAATTTAATCACTACAAAAAAACATTGAAGAACTGAAATTTCTGAGCTTTTATTTTCCTAAATAACTTACAGTAAATAAAAGCTCTAATTAAATTATTCAAAGCTCTTCATTGTTTGCCTACTCTAATGATCAGACTGCGTAACATCAAATAAAGATAAATTGAAAGATACTCCTTATTACCAAAATCGATGAATTTTAAAACAATCAATACAACAACTATTTAGCACTTCCGGTCGGCCAACTTTGATTATCGATAAAAGCGCGACATGTCAGTTCCGCCATAATAAGTAGATACCAGAGATCGTTATCTGAGTCACGCCTAATCGATTCGGTTACGTTGCCAGACACATAATCGGTTACCTTAGGATGTTTGTAATTAGAACATAACCATTTCAAATAAAGAAGTATTGTCAATAAGTCAATGTTTTGACGAAAGTGGTACAATGGTAGAGTTCTAAAGATAGGACTTATAAATGTACATCAAAGCCATAGTGTTTACCAAGCGTTTATATTTGGATAATCCACCTAATACGGGTAACTGAACTACTACCCTGTTCAATAACAAAACAGGGGTTCGTTGTTTTTCCATTATATAATGGCAATAACCATATCCTGCATCATCAATCATTTTTGGAGCGAACTGCCATTGTCTTTATTATCTACCCGTACAAGTAACTATGATTCATATGGATTAGATTTTTATTGATTATTATTCATTTAACATACGTTTTATTCATAACTTTTAATAGTGTCATATACCCTATATATATATATATATATATATATATATATATAATATATATATATAATATATATATATATATATACAAGAATATACATAAAAATAAAACCAACTATTTAAGTCACAAATTTAAGAATATTCTGAAATCTGTGATTTAAGTATTTTCATAGTCTTTTCTACTCGAATCACTTTATTATCAGATTGATCAAAGTCAAACAAAATTAGGCGAGCAATACATTTATCAATCCATATCGTTTTTGACGTGCCATCCGGTTGTTCTCATTTAAGGATTTCCGCTATGGTTTACGTCATGCATTTTGACCAATATCCTTCTTTGTAGGTAAATGAAAACGGCATCCCTTTATTTATAGCGTTATTACTTTCTAACTCAATTTAAGTAAAGATCAACGTTGAGTCTCGTTCTAGAATACTGGCCTTAGAATTTTTGTGTATCCTGTGAAGTTAGGTTGAGGTACCTAATACAGACGACCTGAATTATAGTCAAGAATAGTCAAGACAATCTCTTGCAGTCCTCTGCTGAATATAAGTCTCTTTCAACTCTGCGCTGGATATTCCGGCTTTTTCTCATCCAGCCCCCACCAGCGACCTATCGCAAGTCGTTAGCCGAGCTGGAGGGCGTCCTACCTTAATCTTTCCAAGACGCGTTTTCTATTCCAGAAAAACGTCTGCTACTACGGCCATCGCTCTGCGACATGCGTGAACAGCCCTGTGACACCTCAACTTGCTAAGCGGCAAGTTCTGCCGGTTACTTTAGTTCTCATGAAAAACATTATAACACTATACCATTAGTTTAAAGCCTTACCCTACTAAACGGTTACCAAAACTACAAATATAAATAATTAAATTCCACTGACATTTACACAGCACCACCTAGCCCCAAACTAAGCATATAGTCTGTGATATGGATACTAAGCAAGGGATAAAAATACTAATATACTCTTTTTTTATACATACATATTGCACATAGAAAACACCCAGACCCATAAATAAAATAAACAGACATGTTAATGCACACAATGTGTCCTGCCCGGGGATCGAACCCGTAACCCTTGGTGTAATAGCAGACGTCTCAACCATTACACGAGGTGGGTCGTCAGTCAGACAAAGCCAATGTATTATATAACCGTATTTTGTGGCGACCTTCAACAAAAAAAATACGAGTATGGAGGTACTAGAGGCAAAGGTACTAATAAAAATCGATTAAGCTCGCTTATTGATTGTTTCGCTTGAAATTAGGTAATAACGCTACTTATATGGATGCAAACATCACTAAAATGTATTTGTATATTTATTGCGTATATGTTATTGAATTAATCGTGTCTAAATATTTGTTACGCCATTCGTGTACTGCGGGAGTTAAAATGTGGAAATATCAAGATCTGACACAGGGTGTTGTGTATTAATAAAATTGGGCCCAAGCAATTGCCAGCTTGATTGCTTAATAATAATATAATAATAATAATAATAATAATAAACATTTATTTGTAAGACACAGGTGGTAAAAATTTTTACAGTTGGTAAGCGTCATGTGAAATAATGTTACACTATGTCTTGCCAATATGAGGCGTACAAATTTTAAATTCAATTGAAATTATATGATGTGCCCGATACAACATTACATTTTACATTTCCAATAATATTAATCACATATAAAAAATTATTTATGTTAGCACTTTATTGTATCACAAGTATAATCAACTAATATGTCAAAAGAGTTTATAAAATTAATGTCTAATTACAAGTGTTATGTCATTATGTCAAATAGTTAATAAAATTAATACCAAATCTTAATATAAAATGTCAAATTAATAGTGTTATAATATTTCAAAAATTATCAAGAATACATTTTACAGCATAACAACACTCATACACACATTATAATTGGTCTGTTAAAAACTCCGTTACAGTGTAGTATGCTTTCCTTGTTAGTAAGGCTAGGAGTTCCTTACGAAACAAGTTGCCATTCTTGTTCTTTAAATCTGTGGGCAATTTATTATAAATTTTGGGGGCCATGCAGAAAATTCCATTGGATTTAAGGGCAGTGCTTGTAACGGGTGCTTTTAACTTGTTCCCATGACGTTTGCTTTTCTTCAGCTGGCCATCAGATATTATAGGAAACAGATGTCGATTTCTCCTAACAAACATTGCAGTTTCATAGATGTAGAGACATGGCACAGTGAGTATCCTGAGCTCTATGAAGTAAGGACGGCAACTGTCTGTTCTCTTTAAAGACATAATCGCCCTGATACACTTTTTTTGGGCTCTAAAGATATCTAATTTACAATGCAGTTACCCCAAAATATTATACCATACCTTAATATAGATGCCACATAACCGTTATAGGCAGTTAGCACGGTTTCAATATTTGCGACTCTAGCTAAAGCTTTCAAAGCAAAAACAAAGCTATTAATACGGGAACATAGATTATTTGCATGAATTGTCCAATTTGTTTGGTGATCTATGTTTAGTCCTAAAAATTTGGTAGAGTTAACGGATTCTACAATCTCATTTTTATATTGTATTGTCAACTGAGGCTTTTGTGTATTGTCGAAATGTATTATTTTAGTTTTATCTATGTTAATATTTAGATTATTTTTATCTAGCCAGTCAATTATTTTGTGTAATGTCAATTTTATTTCATTTTCATATGTCAAGTCGTTTTTACATTTTATTATTATTGAGCTATCATCAGCGAATAGAGTCATTGGATGGTTTATATTAGTCGGTAAATCATTTATGTATATATAAATAAGAGAGGGCCCAGTATTGTCCCTTGAGGAATTCCGAACTCTACGTCTCTACATTTAGAAAGATTATCTTTTTCTAATAGAGTTTGTTTTGATAAGCTTCTTACCGCAGTTTGCTGTTTTCTATTGCTAAGATAGGATTCCATTAATGTTAGAGCTATTCCGCGTATACCGTAGTGATAGAGCTTTTGTAATAATATATTATGGCTAACGTAATCAAACGCCCTAGACATGTCTATAAATAAAGCACAAATTTTCTCCCTTTTGTCCATAGAGTCAGTCACTAATTTAAGCAGTTCAAAAATAGCCAAACTTGTATTTTTATTTTTTCTAAAACCATACTGTTGCGGGTTAAGATATTGCATTTTTCTAAAAATGAATAGATACGAGTATATAAACTCTTTCAAAAATTTTTGATGGTATGGGTACAAGAGCTATTGGTCTGTAGTTTTTTGGTTTCGTCTTGTCACCTTTTTTATATATAGGTTTTATTATGGATACCTTAAAAGCTTTCTGGCTATCGACGGGCTTTTATTTCTAATTCAGGACCGCTACAATATTCCTTTTTTTATTAAGTTAAAAGTCATCATCATCATCAGCTCATTAAACGTCCCCACCGAGGGGCACTACCCTATAGGGTGTGTAGGCCTTAGTCGTCTACACAGGCCCAATGTGGGTTGGACGACTACACGCACAACCTTTGAATCTCTTCGCAGGTGTGCGCAGGTTTTCTCACGATGTTTCCTTCACAGCGTCGATTAACGGACATATGTTTTTGAAAATTCGCAAACACATTGGCACGTGGCGGAATTTGAACCTCAGCCCTGATAGGAGGGCAACAGTCCACACCATTGAGCCACCGATCCTACAAGTTAAAAATACCATGTTTTTGGTTTTTGTATGTTAGCTACATACTAGGAATGAGTTCAATACCTATATCGGATTTGGGTTTAATTTATAGGCACGAGGGCAAAAGTGTTGTAGAACAACCAGTTAAAGCGCATTATAAAGTTACAATTTATAAAGTTTTGATTACACGAGGAGACATTATAGCCAGCAATATGATTTCTAAAACCTTTGTTTTGGCAAACAGAAATAAAAGTGCCCCTTTAGTTTGTTACATTTATTAACAAAAATATATCGAAACGAGTTAATATTAAGCTTTTTATTTATAAACACTTAGCCATCTTTATGCTCATAGCACGAAATGAAATACCGACAATATTCATTAATCTAGAAGTTGTCGAATGCCTAAGCCTTTTACTTGCCGTCAGTTATAATGATGATAAACCGTATAAGGCGAGAATGGCAGGCAGCATCATTAATATAGCTTTCGATAGCGTAATTTAATAAAATTGACACAATATAAATATCAAATTTAATTGTAAATATAATCACCACATAACGAATTCATAGGTGTAATGTATTTGAAAGTGATTTTCTAACTAAGTGTAAAAGTGATTAGAGTATCGTTAAGATAGTAGTTATTATAATTTTTAAGAAACATTGATTGATAGTTCGTAACTAAAAACTTTGACGTAGTTTTAATATTTGAATAGTAATGAAAATTTTTAAAAGATCCCAGTCACCATTTTCCTCCGTCAAGTTGTTTTGCATCCCGTGTAGTAACGAAAAAAAGTTTGCGACCCACCATCATACAATGTTTTAGACAAAAGGCATATGAGCATATGGTTCACTCAATGGTTAGTGACATAAAATATACATATCTGCAAGACTCTCGCAGGAATGCGTTGCCTGCTTTTAATAATGGATTACGCTCTTTTTTACAGGATATCAGGTCCTATTTCTCGTTAAAGTTATATGTATTGCAAATCTCTCGATTACTGAGGCCTTATTTATCTGATGTAATTGTTCAAACTGTGTTATTCCTTTATTCTTCCATGGATTCATTCGGAAGTATGGTACTTTAATCTCTAAGGTACAATGTTCAAGTGATGCAAGTGCTTTAAAAAATGTTAAAAATATTATAATACTGACTAAAATTTTTCTATATTATATAACTACTCCAAAAAGTCATAATATCATCATTATCAAGCGATCTATTCTGTTGATACTGTTCGAAGTTACGCTATCAAATCTGGCGTAATTGTTAGGTGGGTCCACAATCACATAGATAGATACACACATGAACTGCTAATTGATTCTTCCTCATGAACTATGTTTAAGTCAAATTTACATGTCAATTGCTTAAGCTTCAAAGGGAAATTAACTTTCAAAGGGAAAACTTTTTAGTTCCTGCGCATCTAAGACCTATAATTTACATGTCAAACAACGTTAGTGTCGTTAAAAGTGAAACAATGAGATTTCTAACTAGACATCAAAAGAAGTTGTAAGATGTTTATACATTATCTATAGCTTGTGTTATTTTTGTAAATGCTATAGATTTTGCTATTAGCGTGAGTTTCTATATTTTTTCCATGCTCAAGTTTTACCAATACGGACATTTTTTAATGAATATTATGATCTCTAAGAGGAATTATGGAAATAAGTATTTTTTGTGAATTTTATTGACCGCTGAAGACTTTCTGTACTGTTAGGTTGCCCTAAACATTGACGTAGATCTAATATTTTACTAATCCCAATGGTTATTTTATTATTATAGAAGAAAAATTAAATGTTTGCCCTATAGTATGTAAATGTGTTCTTTATAATTTTTCCTCGTACCTACTCATAACCCCTTCGTATCTGTGAGCTTATACAAAATGAATGTAGTCGCTAGAAATGTAATATTTTTAATGCAAATAATTAATACGCAATGAGTGTTTGAATTATTTATGTATTACAGCTGTCGAATCCATTTCATCAGTAGCATGCTGTATTTATATCACGAACGTGTGGAATGCAAGCTATCTCAACGTATCAATGAACATCTTTGGAATATTTACTACCTACCTATTATTCAATTAGTTGGGAGAAAGTTAAATTACAGAAGATTGCAATACATATATACAAAATCATGTTTAAATTGATTCCGATTTTATCTAAAAGTACCTACGTATTTATTGTTTTACTTTTCCATTATATCGATATATGCACCTGGATTTTACATTATCCTACTAAAAAGACGCCGATCGCTAAATTAGGCACTTCATGATAATTATGCGTAATCGTTGATATCCACGGCCGGTGTGAATAAGTAGTGTAATTATTAGGATAAATCTTGTTGTCATTTGTTTGTCTCCCGCCTGCAATACATGAAAAAATTGTCCAAGCGCGAGTCGGACTCGCCGATATGAAAAAAGTGGTAGTTTTAAACAACGTTTATGACGTATAAAAAAACTACACTCCAGAAATCGTTCAAACTAAATTGCATTGTTAGATTTCATGGTCATGTTAATATTTTTTTTATTTACCCCATAGTTTAGAAATTAAAGTGTGTGTCCCAGACACTTTTTTCAACTTTGGAAGTATCACTCGCGCAAACTATTCAATTTATAAAAAAAATATTAGAATCCTCGATATATTAGGGTTCCGTTTTTTGACAGTTGGCTACGGAACCCTAAGTATAATATAATGTTTATTATTGGGTATTTTTCTAAGCAGTCGGGTTTTTGTTTAGTTTTAATTATTATTTTAATACACAATTCAGTTATAATAAGCAAGTATAATAAATTTTGATTTAGCACTTATACTCGGAAACATATACTCGTAAGTATAATACGCAGTGTTCAAGAGATGAAGATAATTAAGTTTTTAGTTTCTAATTGCAAACGTGAGAAGTGAATTAAAAGACAATAGGTCATAATTATGGTTAAGACTAACATCTTCGATTATAAAGGCATTAGCTCAATGAATGCAACCAATTAGCTTGCACTCCATGTAAATAGGTACGTAACTGGATTCTATTACCTACGTTTAAAAATAAACGCTACCTACATTTAAAAATTATATTAAATATGTATTTTTATTTTATTGTTTTTATATTTGTTTAAGATTTCGTAACATACTAAGCTTATACATGGATGTGCACTTAATCTGCCTGTTTCAGTTATTTATTTTCCTTTCTTAGGACTGCTGGAAGAGATTCCATATGGAATAAGTAGTACCATTGTACTTATATTTCAATCACATTTGTTATTTTTCTATGTTTATGTGTGCATAAATAATAAATAAATAAATAAAAATAAATAGTGTCTGACCTAAAGTTTGGTTTGGTTTATGATTTGGTTTATTCAGCAAAAAACCGAGTTCCGGTTTTAGTGCCAAACCTATCGTAACTACGAAGCTAAGTATATAATTTATAGAAAAAAAAACTGATATTAGGTAACAACTTAAATGACTTTTGATTTTGGCCTATACTAAAATTCGGTTTGTTTCGTTCATGAAAAACAACTTTGGTCGCACACTATATAAACCTAGTCAATATAAATGACATCATCACATATCTATACATTAAGTACTTAGATAAATCAATAAACTTACTACATGCACAATAACAAAGAAACATCAATTAAAAATGTCTAGGCCGCATGGTTTTTCTACTCCTTGGAGTATACGGGCGTCGAGTTGTTAACACTTTCCCCGGACTCCTTTATGGCTTATTTTTTAATATGATGCACACTGTTATCAAAGTTTGTGTTGATATTTAGTAAAAATAATGATTTGATTATTTATTCTAGCCCTAATTGCGGGACTGGATACCTCGAAATTTAATTGAGCATTCCAATCAACTCGGGTTTCGAAAAATGAAGGCTTTTCATCCCAACAATACCTATTAATAAATTTGCAATAAAGGTTATTTGTTAATTTTCGCCGGAAAAATTATATTATTGTTGGCACACGGCTGACTTTTGAAACAGTGACGTAAGTTAGGGTTGCACATCCAATTAACAAATTTATTATTTGCTACGTTAAAAGATCTACCACGCATTAAGACAGTATTAATCATAAGTATTCATATATTACATTTCAGTGCTCTTTACTAGAGCTACTGGCATGTTTAGTTGAATGCCCCATCATTCAATTCAATTGCCATATTTTTTAAATTACATTGTATAGCTTATGATACCCGTATTGTGTATGCAATGTTTTAGGCAGGTACTGTAAAAAAATTGGAATTATTTTAACTTGTTCGTGGACTCATCAAATTAATAATAAGCCAACAAGAAATATTTCGAGGGTGCTATGGTCTAGCTGCTAGCTCAGTCGATTGTGTATGTGGCACACGACTGTCACCTTACCTTTGGTGTAAGGGCCGACATCTCAACCACTTACACTACATGGGTCGTCAATAACACACGTACCAATGGTATGTACATATTATGCGGAATATGAAACCAGATCAAATGTCGCCTATAAGTGTACCGAAACAAAAATCACGATAGACCAGAATAACAACCCTGAAATATGTCATTACAAGTAACCATTAATTATTTTAATCGTCGTTTACATGGCCTTGCGCAAGTGCTTTCGCTGAAAAGAAATAATGTTGCCATTGTTGGCCACTGAATGGAGCTTTGCGAAGTGTTACAATTAGTTTGACTGCAAAAAAATAATGCTATTAAGAGTTCGAGACTAGTTAAATTGCCATTTTTGGTGCACTTTTTATACTGTTTGAGTACATATTTAATCCTGGAAAAGCTTTAGTGGTTGAAAAGTCCATTGATCATTCTATGGTACTGGTTTCGTGCCTCCCGAATAACGAAGGAACTCGAGAAAATATTTTTGGTCACCCATCAGACGACAGAACCACTGCGCAATACTTGCCCCATCGAGCCTTTATGTATCTGTGTGATCTTATTATACTAGTAAAGAATTAATAATGATCCCTATGGATGTATATCGTAAATGCAAAATATATTTTGGTATTAACAAATTAATAATCAACACAACCTAAAAATTTTGCATAAATAATGATTATTGCTTGACAAAGCAATTATAATAATAGTTTATTATTGTATATACATATTTTTTTTTATTAATAAAATAACATCTACAGACTCATGGTCCGTACTCTTTATATTTTTTAAGATTATTTTGTAAATTAATTATTATAATATTATGTTAGTGCTCCGCGCATGGGGCAAAAGAATTGGTTTAAGGGGGAATGGGATAACAGTCAGAATTAAAATAACTAAATATATACATTAGGTAAAGTAGGGGGTGAACAATATAAAATAAAGGAAATAAATAACATCATAAATACTCTCTCTCTCTCTCTGTTTTATATATGTATATACATATTTAGCAGACAGTAAAATGGGTGGTCTAGGCTTAGATTTCATTACAGGAGTATTGAATGATTTTGGGAATAATATTTAACAAACATGTAATAAAATGGGATGCTATTTTTGTGTAAACCTGTCTTCCACACCTTGAAACTAGTCACATTACCATGACATGATATTTACATTTCCATAAGCTGGTTTTTGTACCTACATATACGAGTATCATTTGTCAAGTTAATAATCTTAGATATGACTATACAGGAGTAATTTTAAACTTGACATCATCTATTCAAACACTTACCAAAGTAAAGGCGAAAATATAATGATGTCACCCGGCATCGACCTTTAGGATGCTGCTGTCATTTTTTGTAAAAAAATGTAAATATGAACAACAGCTCTAAGGTTCGTAATTTACAGAAACAATAGATCGAAACCAAAATACAAACTACTTGTATGCTGTCCTTCCAATGTAACGACTTAATTACAAGACCACACTTAATGTATCTTTATGTAATAAATTTTATAATTTAACATTTATACAACTTACGTGGTTAACAGTCATGTTAAATCCGTTAACACGTTAGGGTATGGCAAATACCTCGGGCCAGTGAATGCATAAATAGATTTTAGTTTATTATATTAAAATTATAACTTAAGATTTATAAAATATACAATAATAATAACCTTTCTTTCTTCTCCCTTTATTTGGTATAACAACAACCTGCGTATTACTAAAAATCGTTAGTAGTTTTTAATTGTGAAGTAAAATAAGAGAAACGTTAATTCAATGGTATTTATGAAGACTATAGAAGACCCATAGTTAATGAACAAGTTCTTAACAATCAATGAAGCTAAAACAATTACCTATATAATTGCTATCTATCTATCTAAAGTCATCTACAGCGTCTAAGATTTATTTTAAAAGAAAACACATCAGAAACTTAAGTCAAAGGCTTTACTTACAGATTTCAAACGAAGTGTCTGAAATACTAGTTATATAATACTAAACATTTCATATTTTTAACACAACGACCAGGCTGTAGTGTCGTTCTTTTGACAGTACAAAGTTGATTTTTTTCTGTTTCAGGTACTCAACAAACAGCTCTGGCGACCTACCTTTCAGTGACTCTGCATTCGTGAATTTATAAAGGTAGTGTGTATTTTATTACTGAGGGCCTTTTCAGCTGCGGACAAAAATAAAACGCCTACTAATATTTCTTAGCAAAGTCTGCCGGTGACGAAAAGTTTGATCATGCATAGAATGGCGCAACAGACAATGTAATGTTTGCTGCTGGAATTTTTAAAATTTACAACACAATTTATATAAAACAAACCATGTTTTTATTATAAAAAAAAATAATGTTTATTTCTAATATCAACCTCACTCTCAGTAAGTAATTTTGTGCAAGTTTTCCAATTTAAGAGACTTTATTTATTGCGAACCGTAAAATTTTAGGTCTGTAAATGAGATCTTAATTAACAAGCATAACATGTCAATAATAAAATCTTAGAGAATATGTATCATAATATCCTTTTGTCAGTCAAAAAATAAGAGGCATCCTTAAATAAATTGGTCATCATTATCAAAATCAGTGTAGGGAATGAATCGAATTTATACATAACATGTTATTACATAACAAACCAACGTAAATAATGTTTGTTTTTTTTCATCATCAATCATACAATTTTCCTTACAATTAAAATATTTTACCTTAATTTTATATGTTGGACTTTAATCTGAACTTATTGCGGTCTTACCTTTCTATATATGTCTACCAAAAACAGTCAAGGAAAAATCTGCAAAAAACAAGATCCCTGGTAACAAATTTTATGTATTCAGCTAAGGGTTCATTAATGGAACATTCTCGCCCCGTTCCCATGACGCGGCGACCTGCTGTCGCCATGGCGAGTCGATATCGACATGTGCCCGACGCCTTCCCGCGCATGCGTCCTCAGCCAAGTGTCGAAACTGACGCATATGCGAGACAGCGGGCCGTGCGGACTTGCGACACGCGACTCGCGAGCCGTCTTTACGTGGCGCTGTCGCATACTTAATTGATTGTCCATTCGATACTGACATTGAACGGCCCGGTGCGGCGGTCGACCGGTCGATTACTGCCAGTTATTTGCTTACGGCTACTGCGGTAACGCGTACATACGCCGCAACACGCCCCGCGATCAGCTGCTACCCTCGTCTCGCAACATGGCTGGGTCTGTGTGGTGCGTGAAGTGAATCGATCTGAACGTGATGTGCTAATCTGTGAGGACAGTGAGTGATAAGTGATAACCATGGATGTGGCTAAAGACAAGTCAGGATGCGAGGAGTTTGAGGAGGATGCGCTGTCGTCGCGTCGCATGTTGGATGGTATGTTTCGGCGCATGACTCACTCTGACCGACTGCATAAAAACGCATTAGATTGTATGAGCTGAAACTAATGAAGTGCAAAGATCATATGCACCTCGTTACGCGATACATCTAAGTCTGGCGAGCCAGGATAATCGTATTGATTTTCTTGATGACAGTTTCATGTTTTCATACTCAGATTATTTAGACAGTCTAGCTATTGTTTAAAACGACTTGTTTGATATTATTGAAAATGAATTGAAGATTAAGTAATGTCGGAAAATCCAATGCTCAGTACTTCTCATGTCTGTTGTAGAACAAAGCACGATTAATGGGAGCTATTAACATGAATTTAGCTGACTGAACAGTGCATGCAGCGAAGTTGGTTGTAAACACTATTAAAACAAGAGCTTTTATGATGAAATATGCTCTTACAAAATGTATACATATGTATTTAAATATGTTTAACACTGGAATACAATGTTTATCAGTAAATTGATTATGATGATACGGGTCAGATCCGCGTTCCGGGTATAATACGATACTTATTCAAGTAATTGCTAAGTTAACCATGACGTTTAATGGACTTTACATAATCAGTAAATAAATTTATATTTTATTAGTATGTTACATTGTATATGATAGAACTAATGAGAATCTATCCTTATAGAAAAGCTAATCATCAAATGCAATAAAATCATGTTATTTTATTAAATTGGTTGGAAGCTTAGTTAACACAACATCATTCTTTGAAAATTTGAATGAAACCTTTCCTATACAAGCAAGCCAAAACTAAATTTACTTTTACGTGCTACTTTAACGCCAACATTTATTAATTTATTTAAATAATAATAATCCCCACTTTCAATAAATATCCAATGACACTTAAAAAGCGCCATCTTTCCCAATTTTAAGCACGGAACTTTTTTATGGTTTAGTAGGTACCTACGTTCTAAACAATGGATAAACATACGTATTATCTTATTTATTAAATACATGCGTATTTTACATGGAAATGCGCTATTAAGCCAATAAAGAAGAATCAGCCTATATTTAGATTGGTCATATCATAAAATAATCGTTTTTTTATAGGACCTAGTTTATGGAGATCTGTGCGCAGTTTAAAAGCGGGTAAGCTCGGGACAGTAGTAGGTGGCCCGGTTTGGCAAGCATTGTGCCCCTGGCGTGCCTGCCCGACCGTTCACCCTGTCCCGTCTCCCCTCGGACTGCCTTTATACGGCTTTGAAATCAATACCAGACCCCTTGCCATTTAATTTTACGATATGCACTTTAACCCTTCATTTTTAACGTTCAATAAGTAATAATTTGTCAATGTATATCCATCACTTTTCGATGAATGAGCAGTGACTGAGACGAGAGATGTATTGCATCTTATTTAAACGCTTTTACAAATAGTTTGGGTTTTTTCATATCAATGCTAATACAAATAATTTCATGTTGCAACCCTGGATAAATAATCATTTTAAAAAAGTTCCGTGAAAAAGATAGTCATTTTTATCGCCGCTGGTTACTTAAAATAGGAATCATAGGTAAGAGGCGAACTTGTATTTTGATAAAACTCAAACATAGTTTTAAGTCACCCGGTAATCCCTGTATACCTTACATTTTCAATTAACTATTAGATAAATGAAAAAAAAATTAAAGCATTCGGTATGTATGTCAGTACAGCATTTCCAACGCACTGTTACTTTATAAGTATGCCCACTATTTGAGTAACTAGTTAAATTATATGTACTAAATAATATATACTACTAAAAATAAACATCAACTATCCAGCCAAAATCCTGCAGGACACAGGCTTTCTTACACAAAATGGCTATTAGGTGACAGGGTTTAGGCTGAGCCATCTGTCCGGTGAAGCTGTGTACGGTCAACAGCGAAAAGTTCATTTGAATAAAGGTAGATAGGGTCATGGCGAATGCACATTAAGGAATAGCCGAAACGTATGCTCATAGTGAATGCACTTTCGAATGCCGAGCATGGTATTACCTAGAGACAATACAGTCGATTCAACATAATTCGGAACTCGAGGGTCTCTCTATATTAATTCGTGGGTTTATTTAAATATGCAAAAATATATAGAAAAGTAAATATTTGAATGTAAATTTATTTTCTTTTTTTTTAATAGATTTTCTCAGAGTTTCACCGGTCATCAATCAGTGGCAACATCACAACAACGTCCATGCACCGGCTGTTAAGTGTTCATTGATGCATACACACACTATATAATTATCACGTGACTATGATTATGTATAGCATGCAAATAGCTATGTATATTGTCACGGTATTGTTTTGCTCCAGTATTTCGTAATAACTTCATTGCCTAACTATTTACTGTTAAACGGTATATTTCATTGTTTGAACTCATCGTATGCTGTCTACTCGTAAATAATATTCAAAGAAAATTAAAATAAAATTTATTGCTAAATAAAACAACACATATTTAAGTTATTAAACAATATATGTTTTTGTTCAATCGCTATTAATATGAAGCGCACGCGCCATTTTAGATGTTTGACAATTATAAAGTCTCTATAAATTGTCTTACTAAGTTTATAATAATTAAATTTGTACTAAATATAATAATATCTATGTTAGATTATGTTATCATCGGTGGTTCATTGACACTCAACCGTGTCATTAAAACAGTAAATTATTCTAAACAATAGATTTTATAATCACAAAGCTACCCAAAATTTAAAGGATTTTTTGTTTTACAAACAACGTAAAAGGTTAGGAAAAATCATTGAGGATATTTTTGTTCAGTGAGTCACCATTTTGAACGTCATGTATTTATAATCTTGTGTCTATATGATATAGTCGCACCCGGACGTGCTTTGCAGATTAAGCACTTGCAAATATAATATTGTAGGAAATATGCATTGTATTCGGATTCGTACCAAGTCTCTTTATTTTGTTATATAAGACGAAAATCTACAGCAAAGAGTTCTCGGTTAATCAATATTCGTTCTGACAAAAATATCGCCCAGTCCTAATCTATCTTTTGCAATAGTTAATCGCAAGCAAACATGGTTTTCTTTTACATCGTGCCATGTAAAGTAGGTATTTAAATGGCAAAATTCTATGTTCTGCACAGTATATGTCAAATTATGCTTAAAGCCCTTATATTTTTTGTCCTGCTATTTTGTTACCCTATAGTGTAAAATCGGAGGATAAGAGGAAATTATTTGTGATAAAAATACTGCTTACATTCCAAAAATTGCAATATCTTATTCTTCACCTTGGATTGGTGAAGATATTTACGCAAAGATTGATAATTGAGATACTTATGCAAAGAACTTGTGCACGGTCAGGGAAGAAATGTATTTAGTGCTGGATGGTTGAATGCGCTTGCTCATAGCCAGTCTTAGGAATTGGGATGATGCGTATGGAAACCTAGAAAGTTTAGTCGGTGGGAGTTCGCGAACTCACTTAACTTGCAGTTTCCCCTGAAATGAGCTGTATTCGAGATGGATTGTCCAATATTTAAAACATGGTATGAATGATTTATTAATTCGAACCGTTTAATTTCGAAGTAAAAAGTTATTGACGTCATTACTGCCAGTATTTAGCTGTCTCACGTGGTTTTGACCGATCCCGCGGCCGTGAACCGGACGATCCTCGGTGCTCAGACAACCGGCCGGTCGCCATTGTTTCCTGTTTCGCTAACTTTGGTCGGTTCTGGTTAAACCACTATAGTACGTTGCAAACAAAGTTGTTAAATATATTTTCATACTTTATAAGGAAGATAACGTGCTTAAAGTAAGTAAAAAACATTGTTTCACATGCCGGATGACTTCGGAGAACATAATTAATTCCCAGATCAATCTTGTTCGCATACAATATTAGTTGGGATACTGAAATCTAAGTACCTAATCTATCCTTTTCTTCAGTAGTATATCTTGCCCAACTATAAACGATGCTATTCTACACAAACAGATTATCTGAACCTGATAGGTTAGATGATTTGTCGACTTATTATACACACGTTTGTGAGTTTCATGTGAGTGCGTTCCTTCACATGGGATAAGGAGTGGAATTTGCTATCTGCTGATATTTGCTCATCATCATCAGCTCATTAAACGTCCCCAACGAGGGGCACGAGCCTACCCGTATAGGGTGATTAGGCCTTAATCGTCCACGCGGGCCCAGTGCGGATTGGACGACTTTACACACAACCTTCGAATCTCTTCGCAGGCGTGCATGAAGGTTTCCTCACGATGTTTTCCTTCACCGTAAGAGCGTCGGATAACGTACATATATTTTCGAAAATTCGAAAACCCATTGGTACGTGTCGGGATTTGAACCTCAGCCCCCCGATAGGAAGGCGACAGTCCACACCATTAAGCCACCGACGTTCTGATATTTCCTCAGCAAAATTAATGAGGGCCACTTAAGGTTATGCCGGTCAAATATAAGCTGCAGTAAAAAGTAGTGTTTGATTTAATCAGAAATGCAATTCATAAACATAATTTGCATAATTCGTATATTATACCAACCTGGTTGTATTTCAAAAAGTTCTAATATCATAACTGTTACAAATGAGTACGAGCGCAGCGGATCACGTTTGTGTAATAAGTACCAGTGTTACATTACCCCAAGAGCATTAAATAGACATAATCACAAGATTTTGAACTCTATGATAGCCGTGTAAAGTCTAATTGTGATCGGCAATTGACGGGCTCTGCTTGTGTTTAAGCTAAATGCACATAAGCTCGGATTACATTGTCCCCAATGTGCTCCAGTTAGTATCAATATAAGTGTGTATGGATTGTGTCAAGTTATACTTTATAGAAGCTGTGTACTTGGCGTCTTTCTATGTTTAATGTTACTTAGACCATGACCTGTTATGTTGATCTAATCGCGTCTCTCTATCGTTGCTTAGCAGGAAGCAAGGCGGACAAGTCTTTTATCATGGTATATTAAGGCAAGGGCCAATTCAAAAAGTTTAATTTTACTTTTTAATTTACTGAGTAACTCAGTCGTAGTTGCCAACGTCATAGTGGTATTGTACTATTACACTCATACGATCATTTATTTGTAAACATTTTTTATTTACGATCTTGTATCGCCAATTAGATTTCAACCAATACAAGTAGGCTCATAATAGTGTTTCATAATAAAAATAGAACCGTCTCGCAAACAGTTTATGCAAATTCCAAAGAATTATAAATTAGCGTTTTTAGTTTACAATAACGTTGCGTTCAGAAGTGGCCTCGCTCTGCATATGGCCCTTTGGTAAACATGCGAAACGTGGAGCCGTACTGCGCGTAGCGTTTTCAGGTCATCGCATAAGTTTATGGTAACTTCATAACGAAACGGTCGTCTATTTCGAAATGTTTGAACAATTCGACAACAATGAGAAGTGTTCGGAAAACACGTCATAGTTTACTGAGGAAGGTATTTGGTTTGTGTTTAGAAAGCATACCTACTAAAATAATAAGTTCAGCTTAGCACACGCGTCACAGGATTTTTTTAAGTTTCAGCGCGTAAGATTTTTTAATTTTGAATTTCAAATTACGAAAATATTGATATGTGACGTCATTGCTCACTATAATCAATTGACCTAATATTTATTGGTTGCAGTGTATTTAAAAATACATATTACAAAAGTGATAATCGAAAAAAAATAACGCTTTTATAAAAAATAAGGTTTGGTATTGTATGGTGTGGAGAATACAAAATCTTCTAAAGTCATTGACAGTATCACATTTCCGGATCGTTTCCCTCTGGTCTAATTTGTGTCAGGTCCTTTTCTGATACTCGGTAGGATTCACCACGAGTAGAAAGGTTGACTCAGGCCTACTAGGATCTCAACAAAAGTTATATTCCTTTTGAAAAACATTCAAGCTTAAAATAAGAATGGTACTTATTCCATGACCATCCCAAGTAATAAATTGTAGTAGAATAGGTAAAACAATGAAACAAATGAAAAATGTTCTGTACTTATTAAGACAATCGCTTCAACTCGCGACTTACGCATCTTTCACTCCACCCCTCGAGCATGTAGCTCTTGCAACCCCACTCTGGATAGCCAATTAAGGCAAGCAAGAGGTGAGAGTCCTGACCTTGTGTGGACGCTTTGGAGGCCGGAGACAGTCAGTGTGCACTCTCGGGTCCGTGGTGTCGCTACGCACCAACAGCCTGCCACAAGCAGCTCTGCGGTGACTGATTGCACTGGTGAAAATTACCAGCGGATCGTCACGTCCCTACTTATTATTATTAATGTCCTTAAAAAAATGCCCAATCTGAAAAATCTCACGAAGTAACTTTCACTATGCGGAGGATGTGGCTTCGACTTCGAACACACACCCCTGGATTACGCAGCGGTATAAATAAACTCAACGCTCAGTTCCAAATAATATTATCGAATAAGAATTTATGTTAAATAAGCATTGCGTTACAAGTAGCAAACCTAATAGCACAGTAACGTAATAGCGATCACGTGCAGTATGAAATCTTAGCCGAATTTCGCGCAGTCAATTCGCCTTTGCGAATTCCCCATAGAGCAGTCTACTTTCTAAAACAAATTGATTCGACTTTCAACAAATTGCACGTCCAAGTGCGCGTGCACACAAGACGCGACGCGCTGACATTTGCGGCGGGCGCTCTTCCTGTAACTTAGAGCTAGCTTGTCATGTGAAACATGTGGATGCTTTCTCGCGCATGTGTACTATGTTAAACATGTTAGATGTCATGTGCTTTAGACTCGTAGAGTTATCGCCCAAATACATTTTATGTTTCGAATTGTGCAATATGGTGCATGTTCACAAGCTACCAAATCACTTATCCAACGACCCAAAATTACCCTATAAATACTTGGATTTCAAACTATCGATATGTAGGCAGTTAAAACTGAGCCGGAAGAAAGTTTTTTAAAGTCACTAATTTGATTGTTCGTTCCTGGCACATGGAGACAGAGATGATCTTAATGGAATTATGCTACCTTGCAAATATAAATCCATATTAAACAACCCCGAGCTCAAAGATACACTATGAAGTTAGAATACCTATTTGTTTTTATATATTTAAAATACTATATTTTAACAATTAAGATAAGTAAATAATAAGTCTTGATATACAGACTGAATTTCTGCTTACAATTTTCAAAGAATTAAAGTCCATCTTTATTGCAAAAGTACAATTCAAGTAAAACAATATTTTAAAAATTAATTTAAACAAAAAACCTTGACACCATTTTAATACTAAATCTGGCATGTCTTTTAAAAAAATATTAGTGAAGAGTCAACTGAAACCGGTTTTAAAAGTTTAGTAGGTATGTACATACTTTCTTACATCTAATAACAGTCCAAATAATTCATAAGCTCTTGAAAAACGAAAGTAGCTAATCAACCTGTGTGGTATGTGCATTCCAGTATAGGTAGTGTCATTTGGACCGCTTTTACTTTATTTATAAATACAACGTTCCGTACTAGTACATTTGTTTTGTCAAAATAATTTATTATTATATTTATATTATAATTTAGTTTTATTCTTAATTTATAGCTGAGTTCCAGGTGACTCTTACTATTACAATTTTAATCTCTATCCAAAACCTAACCGCAAGAGTTATTTTTTAGTGATTGGTCTGTCTCTAGTTTGAAACAATAGTAGATTTTTTAAACAACACTTCATTGAGGTGACATTGTAAGTTGTTTAAAATAAATACTACACATTTAAAAAACTTGTGTGAACCCTAAAACTCTTAGGGATTGTGCTTTGCTGTTTTCATTCCAAGTTTTATATTATGCTATTTCATATGATTTCTGAGCAGTACATTCACTTATCTTATTAATCGCTTCCGTCTGTTAGCTTTGGAATGTCGTATTCAGTTCAATTAATAGTTACGAGTAATTCAGCCCATTAAACGATGACAGCTTCAAAGTACTGGAGCCGGTACTGTCCTGTTATATCACTTAGTGAATTATTCAAACGGACTAAACTCTTACGTAGTATTATTTTTCATATACTGGAGGATCTAGCGCAAAATGGAGGAGACCTATGTCCAGAGCAGTGGACTGCGATAGGTTGAATAGGTAGAGCAACAGACATAATGATATGTAAACATACTTAGATAAATAACACGATTCGGTATGACGATCTTGCCAAGCTAAAGTCTATTTTATAAATGAGTTTAGACTTTTATTTGAACACTCTGTTAATTATTTGTGTGTTTATTTATTGATATTAATTTATTATTAACCCATTTATTATAATAATAATAAAATTTATTTATTTCTCACCACAAATGACACACAAATTACAAAAAATCCTTAAAATTAACAAAAATAAACCTTTTAAAGCCATTCGTGGGAGACTGGTGCCTATGTAGGTTCTAAGACCCGTGATACAGGTCACCAGAGCCCTACTTAACATGAAACATAAAACATTTTTGGAAATAGTTATTATTATGACCTTTCGCATACATAAAAAAATAGTTATAAACAAATTTTTGTACTTGCGTGCATGTGTGTGTGTAGTGTGTGTATGTGTGTTTGCGTTCATTTGTACGTGCGTGTGTTTGTGTATGTATGTGCTTGTATATGTATGTATGTTGTGTGGAACCTAAGTTTGTGAATGTTATAATTATTCTGTATCTGTGTACGAAAGATTTCGAAGATGTCTCACGAGTTTATTCCTGCATACCCATTTACTATCACTAACGATGTTTACACGTCTGTGTAGCTCATTGTATAGATACGGTCCTAAGAAAATGAAAAATCTTTCCGCAAAGGCTGTCCTGCTGGGCAGAGTTTTAGCTACCAAATGGTTTCGCAGATGTTCATTCTCATTAACACTCACAATACTATGCTGTTTTATTACTATATGGAGGATGAATAATTGCCGGACACTCAGAACCTCAGCCATAAGCCATAAATCTTTTTGTAGGAAAGTAATAAGGCTTAGAGTGAATGACTTTTAAGACTTTAATTGAAAGCTTGAAGATAAATCATTCAGCAGAGGACTTGAAGCAGCGCTCTCTTGTTACATACACTTTACCTTACCTTTCACCTACTTGACATATTACTAACAACTATGTTTGTAATTTCAACCACGCATTCATAATCCTATTAACGATTTAATTAATTTTAAAATATTTAGAATTCATTTCATTGATGAAATAAATGCATAATTTGAATGAAAGCTCTTACTGAGTTCTGCCAGATTCTTCTCAGTCAAGATGTAGGTATTAAGATGGAGTAGGGCCAATTGCGTGCGTGTGTACCTGAGCAAATACTTACGCACCTTAATATATTCTGCGCAACGGACTGTTGGGCTGTTGACTTGCCGAAAGTGCGCTCGCACCTTTACACACAAAATTGGCTATGCTAGTCACCAGAGAGGGCACCAGAGGTTATGCTTGTTGTATGCTTAATGTTCTGCATAAATTTAAGATTTACTTATTTTTCGTAACAAAGACAAAAGGCACAATACACTATTCCACACATCATTAGATCATTACACTGCAATATTAATTCACTAGTACTTTTTATGGAACAATTTATATACAAGTTACCACTTATCAACTAAAATAGATTTTAATGTGCAATAAATATTTGTTCAAAATCATTTTTTATAACCTTTTCCAGGTATACAGTCGCTGTGGTCAAAATCTGCCAGGACGTCATCATCATCATTCCGAACCGGAAGCATTATTTGATATTAGCCTTCCTGGGACCTAAACTGAATAAATGATTTTTTAATTTGAATCGCAAGCTCAGATTATAGCAAAAAGCTTCATTATTGTAAAATTGCTATGGGTTGTAAATTTCCTCATTTCGAGCCTCAACTGCAACTGAGTCAAAATTCGTGATCTAGAGTTTCTGAAATTTGATTTAGATGTTTTCCGGTTCGGTTTCCCAGTTTCCTTTAAACAATGTGTGAAAGAAAACATCGTGAGCAAACCTGCGTACGCCTACGAAGAGGTTAAAGGGTGTACGTGAAGTCGGCCTATCTGGCCTGGGCCGACTAAGGCCTATTTTACCTTTACGGGTAGGCTCGTGCCCCTCAGTGGGAACGTTTAATGGGATGATGATGATGATTTTATTAAAATCTATTATCACATAATGAAACACAACTGTAACGTCTTTTAAAAACAATTTTGTCACAACAAAAACCAGGCAATTGTATTCATTTCACAATTGCCGGTGATTATAGCCGCTCGGTGTCTGATATATTGAGCAAAATATTTTGTAAGTGTCTTATGTAACGGTACAAATGATTCCGGCACTGAGACTCCTATGCAGATAACTTCGTAAGTTAAGTCAAAACAATTATGTTCCCTAGTCTGAGAACTGAATGTCCATTTACTAGGAATTCTATCTTTATTCAAATTTGTCATACATGCATATTATTTTCTGCATATATCTTCACTATTACTTCGTTAAGAAGAGAAATCTAAACTAACTTTAAAGCTTAGAGTTTGTTTGTTTGAACGCGCTAATCTCAGGAACTACGGGCCCGCTTTGAAAAGTCTCTGTGTTAGATACCTTATTTATCGAGGAAGCTTATTTCTATCATCTCATCACGCTAAGTACAATTGGAAAAATCCTTTAATTTTGAAACATTCTTCATTGGTGCCCGGCTCCTCTTAATCTTAGCGTGATGATATATAGCCTTATTCGATAAATGGGATACACTGAAAAACTTTTTAAATCGGTGCAGAATTGAGATCAGTTCTGAGATAACCGCGTTTAAGCAAACAAACATACTTTATACTAATAAAAAGCCTTATAATATTAGTGTAGACATACTTTATTTTCTGAAAATATGTCCAGAAAGGAAAATTGCTTATCTGGTTTGAAGGTAATTTTAAAATTAGAAGGTATATTTAATCCAAAGCATACAAGTTAATATTTACTTAGATGATATTTTAATAAAGTTACATAAAATATATTAAGTAAAAGTAATAAACAATACGCTTTTTTATTTGCATCTAAGCTATTTACATTTCACCTTACATGTCAAATATTTAAAGCTCGTGTGATCCTTAAAGAAAATATCTGTATAATGGCTCTACCTTTGTGTCTATTTGGAATGTTCGTGTGATTCATCCAAAAGATCAATTGGCAACCTTTCGCTGCAGAGGCATCCGATATTGCATTGGACGTGTCGACGTCCCCAAGTGACCATGTCTCGAGACTCCCACAGTTCCATTATATAATCTTACTTGTTCACACTTTCCATTAATTTGATTTGATGGACGTGATATTCATCCATATGTCAGTTGGTGTTTTGTATGTGTTTTTATTGGCAGTTATAGTTCATTGTTAGCTTAGACAATAAATGAACTTAATGCGGTAGAAGTGTATTCTCGGATTTTAGGTGGAATATTAATAATACTTTTCGCAAATATTTACAAATAGAAGTTAGGTAGAATCATGCATATTATGCTTCTTTATAAAAAGGTCAATATGTCCTATGTACAAAGAATAAATTTGATTCAGATATCAGAGCATGATTTGAAAAAAAAATCCTGTGTATATTTCAATACCCCTAAATTGACATTGATCGACAATCCCGAAGGACACATACGACATAACTGAAATGTAGATACGTTTCATTCAATCTAAATATCATAGGAATTATAGATTATAATTTTATCAGTATTACTCAACATTCGTTAGTGTCATTTACAGTCAATAGTTGTATTTGTTTTTAGGAATAGATAAGTCAATATTCAAAAGATAAAATGAGCATGTACTACATACACAACCATACATTAGTAATTTATGAATAATTAATTGTATAGAGAACAAAAACTTTCCACTGTTTCCAATGGGGCCAAATTTTATATTATTTGCCTACTTTAACTAAATCATCGTTACAATGCACACAAAAAACGTAAAATGTTAATGTTTATTAAATGCTGAAATTGCACCGTCATGTCAAGGTCAATTTATTGTTTGACAATGATTTCACGTTTCTGTTTATTCACTACTTGCAATTATAAATACGCAAGTTTGCACAAAAGCAGCGACATGTAAATCCGGAACTTAAGACCTCATTCCAATTAAGCTTAAACCTGAGAACAATTTTATAAAAGTTCGATTTTCTCTTAAAATTTTTAAAAAGTTTTTTTCTTGCGGTCATATCATCATCTCATTTAACGTCCCCACCGAGGGTCACGAACCTACACGTATAGGGTGGATTCGTCCACGCGGGCCCAGTGCGGATTGGACGACTTCACACACAACCTTCGAATCTCTTCTTTGCGGTCATATACTAACTTCTGAATCTGTAGTTTTAGTTTGGACTGAAGGAAACGACTTTCCGTGACGTAATTGAAAATTAATTTCTCCTATGATTACTTCTTTTTAAGTAGCTTCCTAATTTGAGTTGTTACGTGTGGCAATCAAGACAAATAGGATTAACCTTTACTCTTGAACCGCCGCAGTTGCATACATACAACAGACCAATATATTTTCAATTGTATCTGTAATCGCGGCGGTTAATAGTTTGAGACCTTACTCGCATATTAACGGCGTGAAACATGACATTTATGTGAAAGAAAGTCACGTTTAATTTGATATTTAGTTGGACATTAGCTTGAAACCGAGTAAAGCAAAGACTTCGTGAGTGTTTGTGTGTATAGGTAGTTGTTTAAAAATCCTTTTGGAGGGATTGTATGATTGAGATTTATCGCGAACAGCCTATAAATTCATAAGAATGTGATATACACAACGAAGTTGCATGCCATTACCATACAGATTTATTTTTTAAATCGTCTTGTCTTTTGGTACAGATATCAACTTTTTACTTCATAGATTCATACTCATAATTATTCGAGAATTAGCAAACTTACCATATTTAGCAAGCGTTGTGGTTGAGACACTATGACAATTTTGGCGACCTCGTTGGCGCACTGCTAAAGAATTCGTTCGAAGCGCATTTAAAACACAAATTCGATTCAAGGTCGGGTCCAAATTTATTTCTATAAATAGGTACTTTCTAGGTGTTGCTTTTCTAGTCACCAGGTTCCGTATTTAAGCGATGTTTTGTTACAGGTTAGACCTGAAGACTTTGGTTGTAGGTAGGGTTGATGCTAAGTAGTCCTCCGCGAGATATCGACCATCGAAAGAGTGTTTTGCACTTCTGCTTTTCTGAAATAGGGCGCTGTAGCTCGTGAAATTAATTAATTCGCCTTAAACAGCTCGTGAAATTAATTTAAACTGCCGTCCTTGGTGCAGGCGGGATAGCCATAGCTTCTTTTCAAATGCTGTGAGAATGAAAAACTTTTGCGCTCGCCGATTGGCCTATGTAACCGTAAAAGCTATCTGTAAAAAATAGTAGTAGTAAAGAAAAACACGTGTATCTCTGAGCCTCAAGTGATGGAACTAGTCAATCCGATCAATTAACATCATCATAAAAAAGACATAATGTTTGCAAGGAGCTTTGTTGATAGAGCTTGATTTGCTGTTCGAAATCATAGTTTAACTATTTGGACATAAATGATACCTAAGGCGTTAGAACCAATGATAAACTATTGTGTCTGGAATCCTGCTGATTGATTTGTAACACGTACCCATGTTTACTTTTCGAATGGACTTTGCGCTATTAGCGCTAGATGATTTACCCTGCTTTACCCAAGTCCTCTTAAAACAAAAAATAAAGAAATATAAATATTTATTCATATTCTCAAGGATTTACACAAAAAATATCTGTGACTGAAATCTCTATTTAAGTGCATATGCACTGTTCTTCTATATACTAGAAATACATTACAACATATATGGTGCAAATAACAACCACGTGTGCTTTTCTTTGCCCATTATTTTATGAATTTCTTTTCTATCGACGGGGTTGTTGCAGTCTTTATTTACAAAATAATTATTTAAGAATTATCATCGTTTTATATCAGTGACCGTGAGCCGAGGATTCTACAAAACTATTGGTGCTAAGTGATAACTAATATGATAACAAGTGGCACGGGTGATCCAAATTATTAATTGTACTCATGAGTTATTTTGATCTTTTTTCCTAGGCTCTACGGTTATTTTGTTTACAGATATTTTAGACGTTAAAAGTTCTATAAAAAAATGTCAATCTTTTTGATTATATGATCTTTGAAGCTTTTATCTTATGTGCAAGTCGTTCTACTTAGATGTTATGAATCATCATCACCATCAGCTCATCATGCGTCCCCACCGAGGGGCACGAGCCTTCCCACAAAGGGTGTATAGGCCTTTGTCGTCCTCGCAGGCGCACTGCGTATTGGCCGACTTCATTTACTACATTTGAATTTCTTCATAGGCGTGCTTAAGTTTCCTCACGATGTTTTCCTTTACCGTAAGAGCGTCGGATAAACATATAATTTCGAAAAATCGAAAAGACATTGGTACGTGGCGGGGACTTGAACGCGCACCCTCCAGATCGGAAGGCAACAGTCCACAGCAATGAGCCACCAACGGTCATGACAACGAGGTTAAGAATATCTTTAAATAATTATTAAAACACCAAAAAACATTTATCACCAATTTAGGATTATTTGAAAAATGTATATCACTTTAGGTCTAAGTTATGAAACTTATATTCTAGTAATGGAATCTTGTTTGTATAGTTTATATAAATGCACTAGTAATGCAAGCAGGCCTTCTAGGTCAGCTAGGGAATGGAGAATCGATAGTGGAAATGGCAGGTGGGCATTTTAACACAACGCGGCCTTGCTTTTGTGGTCGGTGTCGTTTTGTTGAGGAAATATAAAGAAAAAGTAATAGAGAGAAACACCTGGTGGTCAAATAATAGCTTCAATGCCCCACTAATCCACTTTATTTACGAGTATATGTTATAAGTTTGCAAACAATAACACGACCTTAGCATGGTGGTAAGTGGGAACCGTTGCCTTCTACATTTGTGAACCCAATAGGAAACTACAGTATTGTAAAGTTGCCATCATGTGACGTGAAAATCAGAAGTATATTTAAGTCATTATCTGAGTTACAGGGTATAAAAGGCCTAATATCTGTTGTTTCGGGTGACAGGCGTAGTGCAGCATACTTAGGAAAATAAGTACAGTTAGCGTCCTGACCGTCCTGTACACTTAGTAACATAAAAACAAAACATAGTATCCAATAATCTCACTGCCTGTCTCACCTTTCAGCCCGGAACACAGTTATACCTATTTTTTTTGTCGGGAGAAGTAGGTGAGATAGGTGCCCATGTTACCCACGTAGACGATCGGTCTCTCTCACCTGAATATCGGATCCTTCCTGCTCATGAGCAGCTCATGACCATTCTCTAGTAAACAGCACCATGGTGCTGTTTACTAGAGAATGGTGCTCTGTCAACCCACAGACTCTCATTTTACCAGAGATATGATCTGACCTTGAGAGCTGCATTTAAGAATAAAGATATGCAAGGTAAGCTCTCCACACAACGCTTTGGAGTTCTTGTGGGCTCGTTGTACAATTATTTAAAGCAAGAGCCCTTTTTCAAATATATAAATATTTTATTTCAAATTTTTTGCTCGCCAATATCTCGTTGCAGGTGTCAAAGCAGCCTACTGTAGTACATATACCTATTTCTTTTTAACAAGGTTACTTTATTATTCATAAAGCAGTGAGTAGTAGGTATAGTTTGTAATCAATATTTTAAAATGTCAAAGAACGAACTATTTTAGAATAAAATACAATTGAAAAATAATGAACATATTTACAATAGCTATAAAAATTTAATTTATTTATAAATAAATTTGTGCAATAGGGATAAGGGAGTAACTGCCCTATACATATAAAATCTGGTTGTAGTCGCCAAAAAAAAAAAAAAATTTATTTTGACCTGGAAAAATCTATATGTTTGGAACCTGATGTACATTAAAACGTAATTAAGAATAACCCAATTAATAATATAGGCAACCTTATCGATTGTTGCCGGTAACTTGCTTTCTCTTTCTACTTATGTAAATATACATAGGTATATTTACATTGATATAGATCAAAAGCAAGTTGAATTGTCACCTGAATAAATTCATATGTTATTTTATTAATTTCGATTTAATTTATTCAAAATCCTTCCTCAATGAGACGCGTAATATGCGACGTAAAAAATGAGAATTATTTAATCCATTTTTTTAAACCATACTACATGACCATTGCAATTATGTGCATAAATATTGCAATTATGACACACAGAATTTTGATTAAAAGTATTTCAACGAAGCGAAAATGAAATATTGGCCTTTCGATTTCAGCTTTCTTGTTCTATTGTAATTTGAAGTGCAAAACAGTCATATCACCACAGTGAAGGCCGACGCGCCGTCTCGCTGACAAGCATATTGCCTTCGGTATTGCCTAACCATCGCATCTTATGTCTAGTCCATTGTATTGACTCCAAAATAGGTGCCAAAGGAAGTTCACACAAAAGACTCGAAGTAAGAAGACTGTAAAATGTAGAGCACACTTTGTTTGGCTTTTGGTCGATTTATGAAATTAGATACGAGTATATATATTGCCTTTTACTATATTAGATCGCATGCTGTAGTCGTATATGCTAAATAATCCTCATAGGTATCCAGCAGATAGACAGCTGCAATGTAGGCGTAAAAAAATACAAATTACGAGTATTTCAACGGTAGAATTCTATGAAAAGTTATAAATTTCCTACAAAAGTAATAAATTTGCGATACTTATTATTTTCCGGTGACAGTTGATTCCTCTTTACGCCGATAGAAGTGGGGTTCAAAGTCTGTCTAGGAGCAACTTTTTTAAAGTACTTTATTCTATATAGACACGTAGGTATATTTAATTTATACTATGTATAGCCACCAAATCCATCAATCCACCAAATCCAAACAAGTTACTGTGAGCTCAGTGATATTTGTGGTTGTTATTAAAAAGATAAAGAATTTTACAAAAACAGCAATAAAACACAGTTAATTTTTATCATAAACATGTTAAATTAAACCGATAAATTTTATCTAGGTTCATTTGTAGCTTATCAAGGCTTGTGACCAGATTAACAAGGCGCCTAGTTACGATTTTGCAATTACTTTTAGTTAAAGATAATGGAATATATTCTAAATTATTATCAACTCAACATAGGCAGTCACAAAACTTTTCTGTTTATTATACTACCTAAGTACTGAATGATAATATTTAATCTTGTTTGGTACTATAATAGGAGTATTATTGTATCAATTACTGAAACCACTCTTTAATTTTCAAAGTATCTTAACAAATATTTATCAAACTTATAAAGATTTTTTTTCAATATTTTTCGTGCCTATTCAAACCCTGATGGATTACTGATGCAGCCCTCCGTCATCCGTATATAAATAATATGTCAGGGCTGGTTTTTAAATGGACGTGGGCCTTTAGAACTTCATCGGGCAAGTGACCTCTTTCACTTATATATGCTTTTGGGAGGTAAGAAAGAAAGAAAGAAAAACATTTATTTCACCACAAAATTTAACAATGACATAACAAGGACAATACAATAAAACAATTTTAAAAGAGAATTAAAAAAGTAAGTAGATACACAGGAAAAAAATTTTGTGGTCAAAAGGGCTCTGTCTCAGTTTATGCTGCCGTGTCTGTGCGGTAAAACTTTGTTGGTTGAAAAAGAGACACAGTTGAGTTGCAATAATGTTAGACTCTGTATTTTGCGACTTGACAGCACTCCAAATCAGCAACTATACTATGCAACCTTTCTCGTAATCACGTGTGCATTATAATGGGTCACAGATACCACCTCCCTCCATTTCGACTCTCTGCATGACTGCTAACTTTTCTCACAAAAAGTTTTCTAGGACACGAATAAAAATTAAAGAAAGAACAAATTAATAGTCATAAGCTTTTTACAGTAACTACAAAGCGAACGCTATAAACTGATTAGTATAAATCCATATTTGGATAAATAATAATTACTGGAGCGAACCGTGACTCGGTCTGTTGATCGCGTTGAATCAACCGTGAGCTGACCATCCGATACCTATTAGTCTCTTTATAACTAACTGAATGCAGTATTATTTGCCTATATTGACCAAAACTACGGTATAATATTGATGGAAATTGAATATTCATAATATAAATAATTAAAAAAAAACAGTTAAATAATTCTATTGGGTTTTGAGTCTTGTGCATATACTCGTAGTTAAACTGCTTGTTCTACTAATCCACGTGTTCAAAAAAGTAACTTTCACAGCCCACTGCTGGGCTGAAAGCCTCAATAGTTCTCTTCACTTGGCAGGCGGAATGTAGATAACAGTGCCTTTATCAAGCCTACGTTGAATTAAAATAAAGAGATGAAATGCGACGAGTATCCAATTTCTGCTGAATGTTTGCACCTCAGTTTTTTTTAATATGTTATAGTGACAGTCAGTTCGCTTACCTGGTGTTAAGTGATACGCCTGACCATGACATAAGCAGTGTAAAGAAAATTAATAACAGTGGATAGTCATTATTTTCCCGTCAGCACTGCTCTGCGCCCGTCACCCGAGACGACAGATGTTAGTCTCTTAATCCCAGAAATTTTACTAGCTACAATGCTCTCGTTCCGAAACACAAAAAACACTCCTATTTAACGGGGAGATATCTGGCACTGCGGTGGTACCTGCCTAGACGACTCAGTACCGAGTCTACCACGATTAATAACTCTGAATTAATTAAATAAACTATTGAGACAAAAATATATCGACTCTATATAACCTACCTAAATCGCCACAGGTACAGGCTGCATAACGATATTGCAGTGGTTCCCACACTACTGCAGCTGATGCTAAGCCTTTACTTGGTTGACCACTAGGTCCTGTTTGTTCAATATGTTTTTAATCTACTTTTTATTCTTTCTTTCCTTCTAAAATCTTAACATTACCGGCATTACATTCAACAAATTTTGCCGGGCCCCTTAAATTTATATGACAAGGAATCTCGTAATACAATAAATAATTATTATAATTTGCACACATAAATAAAATCATTGTCTCATACATTTCGTAGGCACGTGTATGTAGAAGAAGCTGATAGAAAAATATTTTTTGTGAAACTGTCTCTCAAAGAAACCGATATCGCACATCGTAAATTGTAACTTAAATGGCCTAAGACCAACTTTTACCAACGAATAAAATGTGTTTCCAAAGTGGCGTTACAATGGGAAGGTATCGGCGGGCAATAAATCGCATTCTACTCGAACTATACGGGATATGAACGCTTTTTATTGCAATCGACCGTATCGAGATTGTACTGATAAATGTATTCTATATCCGGAATGGTATTTTTGTTGTTATTCACCGAAGCTAAAATTGAACAATATAGCACTAAGTCACATAGTGTGGTCGAATATTTAACTGTTGCTCTTTTTCGCGATTACAGATGCACTTATGCGACTCATTGCCATTGACCACTAAAGTGGGTTGACTGTTTAATAGCTTACTTTATTCATAGAGCCAATTAGAACTGTTTAAATTGTTTTCTTTAGTAAACACGACCATAAGGAATAAAACAAACTTAAACGACCTTTTACTTTATTTTACCCGGCGTTTCGGTAACTTGCTCGCGGGCAGACTAACCGCAAGTTAATCCATTAAAAGTTGTTTATTCTGTGCCAGTAAAATGACTGAATACGTATTACCTTGTACTCATAACATAACAATTCAGCCTAGGAAAGTTTTGATAATTTTCAAGAACTTAGAATCATACAAGCAGAAATCGGAAATTGCTTTTCTCTTTATTAACAATACTTACTACGAATCATATCTGAATAGTTGTTTTTTCATAAATAAAACCGAGTCCATTCTCTATAGTAAATTGTATCATTGCCATAAAACATTGCTATAACCAAAACTTGATTGATAGCACTTTCACTCGGTGCACATTTGACTTTTTGTAAAATTACGCGTTACATCTACACGATAACATTTGTTAATTCCATCTGCTATCGGTGAGTAATCGAAAGAAATGAGATTGAAATTAGATTGTTGTGGACGATGGCGCGCCGGCAATTGTGCTTCTCGCCAGTCAGTCCACCGCCGGCGGCGTGGCCGCGCGCACACCAAATATGTCTGCAATGGACACTTGAAAGTACATGTTAGTGACTTGTGAAATATCACTTTAAAATGAACGAGGAACAGGAGCAGTGCGACTCGTTCAACTCTTGGGAGCTTAACGGACTCAACTCCCTGGATCTATGGGACTACACCGTGGAGCTCGAGTGCATGCAAGGAACCGAAGGTTAGTTTCGCAAGCCTCTGTGAGAGGCCTCACCGCTGCGCTCGAATCAAAGCTAAAATAAATGCAATTTAAACCATGGAATTGTTCGTCTGACCGACCCGTTGCGGTGCTGGTGTTACGCAGCAGTTTTATTTATTTATTTATTTATTTAAAAACTTAATGCACACTATAACATAATGTACAAAGGCGAACTTAATGCCGAGTGGCATTCTCTGCCAGTTAACCTTTGGGTATACAGAAAGAAAAACAAAATGGCGCGGCGAGACAAATAAAAATAAATAAAACAATATATCATAAAATAAATAAAGGTTATATAATAGATATACACAAAGATACTTACAAATACATAAAATACAAAATAAGCAATAAACTAAAAAAAAAAACATACTTAAATACATAACTACTATGACATACACAAATAATATATAATAATCAGTATAAAGGAAAAAAAAATGCAAAATAAAAATGAGAATAAAAATGCAATGCAATATAATATTAAATACCTTTGATAAAATGAGATACTAGGACAAATAAATAAATTAAAAAGAAAAAATAACAATTAAAACTTACAAATTGCTTTGAAGAAAGAAAAGTTTCGCTCTTTTCTTAAAAGAAAATTTAGATTGAGATGATTTTATATCTAGAGGCAGTTCGTTCCACAGCCGAGTTACTTGTATGGTAAATGACTTACTCTAAAGTCGGTGTGGTGTAATGGAGTACGGATATGAAGATTGTCTGCGGAGCGAAGAGACGACTATGAGTTTCGGACAGAAATTGAAACTTTTCCTTAGATACATAGGAGAAAGAGGGTCATTAAGAATAGAGTAGAGAGTGCAAAGTAGTCTAACATTCCGGCGCTGTCGGATAGGGAGCCATCTAAGCTGGCAACGGTACAGGAAATGTGATCATATTTACGAAGTCCATAAATAAATCTAAACAATTATTCAGGAGACGATCTAGTTTACTTAACAGCGCTACAGATAGGTCGGGATAACATACATCACCATAGTCAATTAAAGGTAAATTAATGTTTGTACAAGAGCGAGTTTGGTTGAAAATGGAAGAAAGAACTAAATCGATATAAACTCCTCAGACAACAAACAACCTTATTACTACTTCCGAACATGCGCAGTCCAGTTAAGGGTGGAGTCAAGATGTAAACCTAGGTTTTAACCGAACCGCTATACTGCAAGGAACAACCTCGAACTCAATAGGCGGCAAATCCGACATATTTAATCTAGACAGGAATCGAGAACTGCAACAACGATTGCTTTTATTTAGATGGATTAACAGTAACTCCAAAATTACGACCAGCAAGATATACGTTCAAGATTCTCATTTAATTTAGCAACCACCTCATTAATTTCATTAAGACTGCCACTCATGTACAGTTGTTTTATTTTTTTTCTCCACTAATGGTGTTCGTTAATCGGTTCTGAAGACTGTCTTATTTTCCTTATTGTGGTTTCATTAATAGTTTTTTACATAGAAAAACAGCGGCCTTGTTAAAATAATAAAAGCATTACTTAAGATTGTTCTGGGTCACGTATTGGACGAGGTCGCCTGTTGAGTTATTTACTAACTTTGGCACTCCAAACACAATTTTGACTTTGGACTTGGCATCAAGCAAAGAAATAAACCCATCATAAGTCGAGTTATAATTGGCTGATTCCGTGATGTGACCTTTACCAAAAAAGATTACAATGATTAATTATAAAATTGGTAATTTTCCAACGAGCCAATTACATTGAAGAAAGTCCATAATTGTTTGCGATAATGGCGTAAACGCAAACAATATATAATGATATCAGCATAATCTAAGAACTGACATCGACGTTATCATAAGACTTATGTAGGTATGCACTGACTGCAATTACTTTAAGGCTAGGTAAGTTCATGATTTTATTAGCGATAATAAGCAATTTTACAAAGATACCTATATATTTTTAACAATGTTGTGGTGTCTCTTAAGCTTTAAAAGAACTCAAGACAGCATGCTGTATCTAGACAGATCAGAAGTAAAAGCTGTGCCGAACAAAAAATATCTGTACCAATCATTCACAACACGGACAAATGGTATTCTTATCAAGATAACATTGTTAATTACCCCATAAACTGTTTGCTAATTCCATGCATAATAGGAATACTCGCCGAACTTTCTACTGGTTGTTACATTTTTGTTTTACGTTTCTCTTCATTGTGAAATTGGTACTGCTAACATGATCCAATAAACCTACTGTCATAAGACAAAACCAAATATTTTAACACTTTATAAAAATCCTTGAAGACGACTTACCCCGGCTTCAAATTAACGTATTTAACTTACGTAAAATGCAATGACTTCTATATCGAAAATTTTCATTTTGCTCTGCAATTTCATTTTGATTAACTCTACATTAAAATCTTGTAGACATAGCCAAAAATATAGTCAATAGCCGCATATAATATAACTTTATTTTTTAAGATAAAGTGTATCCCTCTGGATTACTATTAGGAACCCTTATCTAATAGGTACCTACAGAGAGCTCTACAAAGCTTCATTACCTTTGTGGCAAGTGCAATATTTAAGAGTCCTTGTTATCTGCCTACAAATTATACCTACCTATTGTTGTTGAGTTATGTATGATGCAAGTTACCATAAATATTTTTTTAAACTATTAACCGCCTGAATTCCAGACAGAACGGAAAATCTATTGTGTAAATTGGATACATCCGAACGCGACAATCAAAGGGTTTAATAAGAGAGCAATGCATAAATTGTCTACCATCATTTACAATGTTACAAATAGCAAAGCGTTCATGCTTATCGAATTGGATACTAAGGCGGTAATGATTTGATTGACGTCTATATCTGACTGAACACCAGCCGCTTTTTATATAACAAAAAAAGATTGAATGGCCAAGTATGATTGCAAAAGATGTGCATACAAGTATATTTTTATTTTATAAGGAATGGTTTCGGATACGAATGCTGTATAAAAAGATGAAACTACCCAATATGACAAGATTAGGCTCATTGGTGTTGCCTTCCAATTTCGAGGGTGCGGGTTCAAATCTCGCCACGTATCAATGTATTTCCAAATTCGGAATTCCATGCACGTTTATCCGACGCTCTTACGGTGAAGGAAAGCACCGTGAGGAGATCTGCGCACACCTACGAAGAGATTCAAATGTGTGCGTGAAGTCAGCCATTTCGTACTGGGCCCGCGTGGATGACAACGGCCTTAGAGGGATATAAATAATGATGATAAGATTAAACATCGTAATTTTAAAATTTACATAGTTACGCTTGTATACTCTTTGAGAGGAAAACTTCTGGCTAAAAATTCAAGATCATAATACGTTTTAATTTAAAGAACTAAATAGAAAACAAACTCAAAGTTCTCAACAAACAAAGATGTATGAAATACCTATTAACTTGTTTCTCAATTTCCTGATATTGTCCAAGCGCCAATTCAAAGCAAAGTTGTTGTGTCATCGCACATAAGCACATGTTGCGTTTTTGCCACATAAAAATGATTGTCTAATCATTAGGTTCATGAAAAACGGACTCGTAGTTGTTTTCCTATAAAGTTTTTGCATATTGTTATCACACTTGTTTATGAATGTATTGTGATCAATTAAAAACCTGTGTATAATATAATTTATACATAAACATATTCTCGATGTTTATTTTCTGAGATATAAACAGAAACAAATTTAAAAAGAACGTCATAGGTAATATAAAAAGCCGCAATTTACCCCCCGTGTAAAATCTAATTCCTAATTCGACTACACAATTTTCTTCATTTAAATCATTATAGCTTACATTCTCTCGATATCTGTAGTTATTGCCACACTCCTATTTCTTTATGACAGACAGAAAATAGATATATTGTTAGTGTACCAAAATGCATCTCTACTCCATACTCATATGCGCTTCTCCCTTGACAGAGGTCCGTTCTCGTACCCTTATGTAAACCACGTCACTTGCCCTCTTAGAGCTTTCTAGGAGAGTTTTTCCAGTAAAATAATAGAATGAAATCATTATCTTGTCCAAGCGAGTGACTAACTATTAGAGCAAGTTTACCCGTTTTATCAGGAGATACAAGTCCATATTGATCTGTGAATAACAAATTATGAGATAGTGTATCATATTCAAACAAGCCATAGTCATTATAGCCCTTCGTCGCATTGAAATTACTAACTAACTTGAGCTCATTGTTAAAGTATTTGGAGCAGATAACTGTTGAGTACCTACATTGCTGGAAGGTACCATTTGACTTTTAAATTAAATGAAGCACAGTGCACGGCATAATTAACACAATGACCCTTCATTATAGGATTAACAAATACTAACAATAACAATAGTGTTTGTTATTCAAGTATACAATATACTTTAGTTGTTATAACGCTTAAAAATCTAAGCGTCGAAAATCAATTCAGAATCTCAGATGCTTTAATATTTTGGGGTTTTAAATAAGGGCATAGCCACCAACCACCTAATTTGCTCTAGGATATTAGGATTTACATTTGTGGCGTGAAGTCATTTCTACTGTTTTTCTCCCGGGAGCCAATCCTGCCTCACCCGAGATACGATATTTATCCTACATAATAAGTATCTAGGTAATGAGGAGGACGTTATTTACAAAACACTGTTTTTAAATAACTAAGTGTCTATTCAATTATGATGCTTAGAACCTAATTTGGAACTTTAATTAGTAAATTGTATACCTAATTAGTAATGAGATTTGCTAATCCTCATCTTATTGGTCGGTAAATATTTATGGTTATTAATAGCCTGTAAGATATTTTGTTTATGTAGGTAAGTACTAATTTTAAAAGTAAGAAAACTCAGGTTTACAAGTTTTTAAAATTCTATACATACGTTAGTTAAGAGGCAGCACATCTGTGTGATAAATGAAGAAAATCCTTTTTTACAATTTCTGTCCTATTATTTTTCCATAGGGAGTGCTTTGTCGGAGGTATTTACTGTGTATCTACTTAACCCTTTGACTGCCATCAAAGCCGACAGCAGTGCGTAGGCCAATCCGGCCGACTTCAAGCACAACCTTTGAATTTATTCATAGGCGTGCGCAGGTTTCGAATATCAAAAACACATTGGTACGTGGTAGGATTTGAACCTGCTCTCTCCAGATCGGAAGCAAACAGTCCACACAATGAGCTACTGACGCTAAAGATACTTAATAATGAGTATTCCAAGAAGAAACAAAAATCGCGTATTGTGTTCTTACCGTCCTAGTCACCTAAAACGATCTAGGCAAAATTTACCAAACAAATTAACTTCCATAAAGATGGCGAATAGGTGCCATAGAGGTGTCTTCCACACGGACAACCTTACCGATAGTTATCCTCCAGAAGATTTCTATTCCTAGCATTAAGTCATTAAATGATTCGAATATCACCATCGTGCGAGAAAGCTGCACGTTCGCAATCCGTGAGCTTTTGTTAAGTTTAACGAGCGTTAAAATTTGGGACAGCGTGGCATCTTGAAATTATATGGATTGACTACCTTGAAGATGATGCAAAATAGCACTAAAAGCGCGATATTTCCAAAAAGTAATCGTTTTATTACTAATATTGGCCACAACACTCACCTTCTTTTGTTTTATTAATATTTTATTTTATTTTTACTTAAAAACATGGCCCGTTCAATGAAGTTTTATTTCCTTTTTCATCAGCCTATGGCATCCCACTGCAGGGAGATCTTTGACTTCTTTACTTTGAGGATATTGGTTTTTTCGTAAAAAGGTACTAGCTATGCTATGTTAAATTGCATAATGATTAACATAAAGTTCCGTAAATTCCACTGAACAACAACTCACTGAGCGCTATATTAGTCGTTTCATGCAAAAAAATTATATATTTACAGTACATAATATAACGAATGTTTTTCTACGCATTCACTCGCGCGTAACAAATTTTAATTATATTTTGTGTTATTTACCCATCCGACTATAGTTATATAAGTTATTATTACACAGGTACATATTATTTTGCGTGCTGCATGCATGACACGTGTACTTAACTTAATAGGGCTATTTGACTAGTACACACACAGTTTACCAACACTTAATTCAGCGTAAAAAAACTCGAATCCCATATTAGTTCAAATTCCAATGTCAAAGTTCAATTACAAGACGTTTTCTTTGTGACGATTGAAGCAAACGCTTCTGATAATCTAGAAATTACATAAGTGGACCTGAGTTAATAGATGAATTAAAATTTAATTAAATAAGAGTTTGGAATTGTGGTACATTTTATTATTTGATGATCAATATCTTGTAACTACCTTTTATAAAACTGACTTTTATTTTACAGTGACAAAGCCCATCCGTTGAGCTAAGGTTTATACAAGTGTGGGTTCGGTGGTTTTTGCGGTTTTTATTCAAAAGGCTCACCCTTTAACTGTCTCAGACAGATATTGAATAACCTTTTAATAAGTATTTCGAAATGAATGCATGTGTTGTGCTTATTTTTTCAAAGTGTGTCCGGTATTTCATTTAAATTTTACATTGCTAAGAATTAACATGAATGAATTACATTACTAAAAAAATAATATTCAACCTCGCCGTCTTGAATGGTGTACAGATGTGTCACAAGGATGCAACATGCAATATAATAATGCCTGAATAAATAATTTCAATAGTTGTGCACAACTGTGACCTTACGAGGCAAGGATATCTCTTTACAAGGTGATAACGCGTCACTTTCGAAATAAAATGCGTAAAATGTTTAATTTGTTAAAAATAATAATATGATGTCTAATCATTAACTCGCATTGCGTACTATTTTTGGAGCGAGAAGTGTTTCCTACACGAAATGTTCTTGTACAAATTATCTCATTACAAACAACATTCATCACATATACAACATTTCATGCAATGTATTTTAATTAGGTACGAGAAGTGCAATATTTATAAGAGCTGACTGAAATTATTTACGGTATTATTATAACTACTTGTAACGTGTGTTATTTTGCATTTTGAAGATGTTTGAAATATTTAAACACTTTATTCATGTTTGGTAAAGTTCATACTTATATTTTTTAAATATCTACCTATATCTGATATTCAGCCATCAAATGTTATATCTAAAATTTATAATATAAACGAAACAATTACTCACAGTACAACCTAAATAGATACCTACTGCTTAAATTAAAATTTGTATCATATCATTGCAAAAAAATACCATTGTCTAAATTTGTACTAGTCACTGCTGCCACTACCTACAACTCTCGGCTCATTACAGTATCTACCAAATTTCACTTGACTGATCGCAGAAACTTTCATCTAATAAACAGCTCTCATGCTATTACTGGTGTCTATTCATTGACCTCGATTTTATAATAAACAATTTTAACGTTTTGTTCTGTCCTCGACAAGGTTAGTTAGAGCCTTTCACGGTTTGATCGTATTGTTTGTGTTAGCATGCTTTCGTACAGCAAGTTAAGAGCAATAAAGTAAGTGAATAACCGGCGATGGGTCTTGTAATATATGAGTCTATGTAGAGAAACGACGCGGTAGGAATATCGTTGCGCCAGCTGGTCTATTAACTGTCCATGGGTGTTGCAACCGAGCCAGCCGACCGGTGCTCTCGAATTGTAGGCATTTCATGTAATTGCTCGGTTTTTATCTTTGGTGTATCTAAGTGATTATCTTGTCTATTGATGTTGATGTAAGAAATTATTTTTAACTATTTCGTAGCATTACCATCGATGTAGACTGTTAAACACCCTTTGAGTGTAGAGAGGTAGTAGTTAAGCCACATGAATGAATTACGTGGGATTAACATGTTGCTCTTTTTTGCAGATTTGCAGCTCGCAGCGGAACTCGGGAAGACCCTTCTTGAGAGAAACAAGGAGCTTGAAACAGCGTTACGTTCGCACCAAAATGTCATAGAAGACCAAGCACAGGAAATTGAAGTAAGTCATTTTGTTTTATTTATGTAAGGATCCCAATATACAACTTTTGGTACTTTTTTGTGACCGATGTACAGGACGGTCAGGAAGCTCAGATGTAAGTGACCTTGTCAGAGCGGCATTGAAAGAAACCAACAACTGATAGTTATTATTCTCCATCAATGCTTCACTTCGCCCGTCATCTGAGACAACAGATTATAGGTCTAAAATAATTTTACTAGCTACAGTGCCCTCATTCTGAAACACAAAAGTGCATAGCACTCCTATTTCGTGGGACAATATGTAGCACTACGGTGGTAGTACCTACCTAGACGACTCAGTAGCGAGATTACCACCTTGCAAACCCAAGTTAAACCAACCTTGCCTGCTCATGACTCATCCTTTCAATAATGAGTGGCTGTGACGACGACCGCCAAGAGTGGTTCGAAACCCTCCAATGTCATTATTATATTAGGATTGTCCTCTCGTTGTTGGCACAACAGCAGCAGTAAAAAAATCTGTTCTGAAGATGGTTACGAAAATAATATTTACCTATGAAACTTTTTTTTGCGACCATTCTTCTTTCATCCATTGAATGCAGCATGGACATATTATGATGTTGCGACCATGGAATGTAGGGAGCAGGCATCTGATAATAGATATTCATTTGTCTGATTTCCTAACAGTAAAGTTTCCTTCCAGTACTTAACGAAACAAACCGTCGCGCTGCGCGAGGTGAACGACTCAAGACTGAGGATCTACGAGCAGCTGGAGGTCAGCATCCAAGATTTAGAGAGGGCGAACCACCGGCTAGCGGTAGACCATGCTGCCGAAAAGAAACACATTAAAGTGTAAGTGCGGCCGTTTTAAAGCTACCTTACAGCCTCTTCGTATCACATTACTTTAAAAAAAAATACTAATCAAATGAATTGCCGTTATCACCATTCTGAAAACACTCAACTTCAAGCGGTACAAACTTCTGTGGGTCTGAGTCTAAAGTGCATCTGCCCAGAACCCTAGAGAGCGTTGCACACTCGGAACACAATCATACAATAAGCATAAATATTAAGGCGGAAAAAGTAGGGTAACATATTAAGGTACGCACAGATAACTAATGCATACACATAAGTAAAATCAACGCAAAAGGTTTATTACAAGCATGTATTATATTATCTTTGATAGCAAACAAGTTTTGTGCTCCTTTATATTTTTCGCATTTACTTCCCTTTTAATAAAAGAAGCCTAAATTACTCCTTTTTAGATATATCTACCATTGAAATTCTTGTCAAAATAGGTCAAGCAGTTCCATTTCCATGATTGACAAAATTTCTTTAGTTTGCTAAAAGTTGGGACCTGCATAACCAGGACATTAGTTACATCTATTAATATTATAATGTAATTATGTTTAAAAAATGCAGCTAAATAGTAGGCTATATTAAACATTTGTGTTCATTGACCTGATTTGAACATAATTGAAAATGATCAAAAAATTGTTTATTCATGAACTGGTTGCATTTACATTACACCTACCTACTGCCTAATCAAATCGAGATGTAAGAACTATAAAAACAAATCGTTTTATCCGATTATCAAGGATATCACTGTTTATTATTCTGTAGATGCTTGGACAAAGTATTAACCACTCTTGCCTTGCATTGCAATTTTAACAACTTTTTGCCTGTTAAACGGTCCCGTTAACGTTTTTATTTCCCACTATTGTTCCAAGTTGACATTTCTCATAACACGGCTGCTAAATTATTCTACACTCTAACCAGCCATTGTAGTTTACCTACCCACTTTTAGAACGTACGCTTCAAAAATTGGTCTACATGAGAAAAAAAATAATTGGAATTTTATGTTTAATGTTGAAGCTGAATGAAACAAACCCTGTTATTAATGCTTTCACTTAATGAGTACCTTTGTGCAGTATCCTCGTATTAACTGTAATAACAAAGATTTCATCGAAAACACGATATGAAAACACATTTCGCCCTAGTCATAACTTTCTTATCAAGCACATTTTACGATCGCACAATCAAAGAATATCGTTTTATACAACTATATTACTAACGTTACAGTCTTTGCGCCAACATCGAGACATTGGAAAGTAAATGTGAGGAACTACAGAAGACTGTGGATGACCTGAACGCACAGCTGGAGATCGCTAAACGGCCGGCAGAGAGAAAACCGGAAAGCGACAAACCCAAAGAGAAAGAACTGAAGCCAGAACCGGCAACGCCTAACTCTAAGAAGCCGGATGTATGCAGTACGCGCTGAAGTCTGTGGTTCCTCCCAGAACTGACTAAGAGGATGAGATCTACTGAGGCTGAGCGATGAGCTCAGAGAAAGTAAAGTTGCATTCGCGCAAGAACAGAGACGGGTAACGGAGCTTGAAGAACAACTGGCTTCGATGGTCCAGGAGAACAACAGATTACACGATCAGTTAAGAACTGGCACCAGAGGGAGGACGAGCCTAAATCGATGCATGAAGAATTCTCGATTCTTGAAGAAGTCAGGTAAAAAAGTATTGAATTTTTTATACAGAAATAAGACTGAATGTAAAAAAATCCTTCTTTATCGACTAGTTACTGTCATGGTTTATGGTTTAAGTATTAAAAGCATATTTTTAAATCTATATAAGAACTCACATACTCACATAATAGATTTTTTATTGTCTATGTACCTACCTAATACCAAAAATAAAATACAAACATTTATATACGAATAATTAAAAGTACCTAAGGGAGCGTTGAAGTAATACGTAACGCAATTTGAGGGGATGGAGAGGTCTCTTCTTCTTCTTCTCTTTCTTCTTTGTCGTACGGGCAGTCTCCGCAACTCGACGACTAAGCGCCTTTTTTGCGTTGGAGGGTGTACGGCCAGATTACTCTAGCCAGCCCAGCTCTGCCAAGAAATCCTCCAGAGCTTTGACCTATTAAAGCTTCTCCAAGGGTCCTCGGCGAGCCAAGGTACTCGCCCGGTATTTGGCCACTTCACTGCATTCTAGCAGGACATGGACCGTCGTTTCCTCAGCCCTCATGCACGCTCTGCACATGGGGCTGTCTGTACACACAATAGTGAACAGGTGTTTATTAAACTGCAGTGTCCTGTCATAATGCCAATTATCAGCCTAGACGTTTCCTGCCTAGTTTAAGTAAGATCCCAGAGAGCGGCAGTTCACCTTTGGAAGTACCTCCTTGGTCTGTCTGCATTCTCTAGGGATGTCCAGTATTCATTGTGTAAATAGGTTGTGCGCTGCCTAATTTACCCTTAGAAGGTTTATTGGTAGGGGATGATGGCTCAGGACCAACTGCTCTCACTTCCGAACCTTGTCGAGCTAAGGCATCGGCAGCATCGTTACCTCTGCTGTTACTGTGTCCTTTGATCCATTCAAGGTTAGTTGGTTTGAATGCCAACCCGATTTAACTCATTATATGGAGAGGTCTCGTAAAACGTTACGATACGTTACAGGGCGGAGAGGGTTTTCTTGCAACACGTTACGTAACATTTTTTTTTTTAATAAAATTAGGGAATTAAAACTCCAAAATTGGCAACCCTTTTCATTTACGTTTTACGGGGAATTTCTTGATTTTATTATAGTCTAGTCGTTATTTTTGATTTGTTCTCGCAAGTTGGCAAACCTTTTTGTTTATATTTCACGGGGAATCCCTAGATTGTATTGTAAATAAAATCTGTAACATACTTTGTCGCGACTTTAGGGTAAAAATGGTCACTTGAGTGTTACGTAACGTTAAGAGAGTGGGAGGGGGAGTACAGAAAAACGTTACGGTGCGTTACAAGGGGAGGAGGGGGGGTCAAAAATCTTCAAAAATTGCGTTATGTAATACTTGAACGCTCCCTAATCTCACTACATAGTTTGTTAGTCAATTTTAAATCTAAATCAAATGACTACCTACTTGTTTTACAATTATGTTTTTTTTTTTTTCAGACAAGGTCAACTATGCATCAGATGCCTAAGAGGAGTAGACCGTGGCGACGACATGTCGTCCATGCTCGACGGCGACGATGACGACAGAAGCGCCATCAGCTCTCTGATCCTCACACCCTCAGGCCAAAACAGTCCTAGAGAGGACCTTGTGACAAACAAACTTGTCAAATTCGACGTTAGTATACCAACACACTTTTGCACGACAACCCCTACTGTTAACATCTCCAAGCTTCTTTTTTCTGTGATATACGTAGAATTTGTTCTTCTAACCAATCTGTCACTTTTGTCTGTATAAAATATAACTACATTAATTCACGATTCCTTAGTTATGTTGCAACGTATTAACCTTACTAACTCTTGCTCAACTAATCTGAAACTTTTATAACTGATTCAGAGAACCGTCTCTTCTGCTCACCCCGACTTTTGAAACACGACGATCTCTTCGTCAAAGTTTACGTTCTTTTAGCAAAATTTTCAGCCTCAACTATTGTTAAAAACAAGGCAGTTTTCCACAAATCTCATGTGAATTTCACTCGTTTCTAGGCGACAATGCTTTTACAACTGCCCCTGATGTTGTTGATCACGCTTTGCATATGCATAATGAAGCGCATTTGCAGTAGTTTTCTTTGGATATATCGTATGTAGTCGAAGGTACGTCCATTACTGTTAGCGCGACCAAAGCACGCTATTGGTCACTGGTGATGGTCAACTGGTCATACATTTATAATTGTGGTACAAATTGGGCACCAACAATTCAGACGCATCATCACCAGCATGTATTGAAATAAATAACATTTATAATCCTTCATTTAACACACTAACCCGTGTTTATTGTATATCCTATGAATGTTGTAACATTTATGTATTCTAACGTGCAAAATACTATCAGCTGTTTTATATGTATTACCTATATAATTATTTTGTCTGTTATATTGAGTAGTAATGGGTGTATTTTTGACTAATCATATGTTTTCGAATCATTTTGTTATTAATTATATTTTTCCAAAATCATAACTTTAAATGTTACATTCTATTACAATAATTCAAATCTATATAAAAAAAAAACAGAAATTAATTATTTCATTATTATTATAATAAATTACGTCCTACATTAATATCCATAGTATCAACATTATCTTACAAATCATTTCATAAATAACCGTTCACAATAGTAATAACAGACTCAAACAGTTACAAAGGTATTTAATATGAAATTACTTTGTCGATTTTCAGAACGCTAAGGAAAAACTTCTACAAGGTATATGGGCGAACAAAGAGGACGGCCATGATAACCCTTACAGAGAACTGGTGCAAAAGTACGAAGCCCTTCTTGAAGTTCAGCTGTCACAGGTCAAGAACATAAAGAAGAATAAGCAGAATACATTGCCCAGCGCAAGCCAGTCTGGACCTCTGTCGCTGCAGGACGAGCTGCAAACCTCAGGCGACTACAGCCAGTTCAGTGTCAAGGACACCGACGAGGAGAGCGGCCACGGCGAAGAGGCGAAGGACATTGCTCAGCAAAAGAAAGCCGACACAACCTCCAGAAAGAAAATCATCCAAACCCCAGACTTCTCGGAGGCAGACCTCCAGCTCTGGATTCTCAGATGAGACAAGCAACAAAGCAACCCAAACAGAACGCGAGCGCCCCGGATCTTTCCTCTGCACTATCGCAGACGGCGAAGACTATCGCTTCAGTATCTACGACGATGTTAGCCCTATGGATAGTCGCTTCCGCAATAGACCCGAGTACAGGGAACTATTCAAAGAAATTTTCACAATTCTCAAAAAAGCAGCCGAAACAAAGACGAGGGCGAGCAACTACCACTCCTCGACACACGGCAGCCGGCAAAGTACCCCCGTCACCCCGCCACAGAGGAGCCCCCTGGCAACTTTACAGATGACACCCAGAGCGTATTGTCGTCTGTGATGTCGAACAATCGATTCCAGTGTCTGATATCACAGCTCCTGAAACGCCAACATTGATGGAAATGGAAGAAAAGAATCCTGCCTCCGAGCCTGCCAAGAAACAAGTTGTTGAAAACAACAAAGAAAATAAACCAGTGGAAAAGCCGCAGTTGAAAAACCAAAGGAGAAAACTCAGGACAAGGCAAGTGATAAAGAAAAGAAAAAGGAAGAAGAACGGGAAAGTGAAAAGGAGAAGGAGCGCGTACTAACCCCACTGGTGCGTCAGCCACTGGAGTACATTGCGGCCACTAGAAGAAGTCCAGACATCGCAACCGTAAACACAGCCAGGACCGCCAGGGAGCGGACTCCCCGGTCTTCCATCACCGCCTAAGATCACGTACCAGAAGACCTCGAACAAAAAGCGAAGGGACTACAGGCCGATAGAAGTCAGCCACTCGTGAGAGCAGCCGAGAGTGATGGAACGGTTCCACGCTACAATTTTACAACCGTAACATGAATTCGCCAACCCCAAGCGCGAGCGGCCGGACCGGAAAAATATACCAAGGATGGAACCCCGAAACAGATTCATGGACATTAAGCAAAGCACTGCATCCCAGGAAATTCACAAGCTTAGGAAACTGGAACTTTCCTACGCAGAAGTACTGAGAAACGCCGACAAAACTAAACCGAGGCGTAAAAAACACCAATAAATTATTTTTTTATTATTAATCGACCCCTCTTGCACACAGCAAGAGACGTGTGATGTAACCGCCATTTGTCTTTGCCAACTGGACATAAATTAGATTAGAAGTATGTATTGTGATCTGCTAGCATACTTTTATTTTGTACCTAACTTTAATATTCAGATTAAAAATTGCCATAATATTAACTGGTATATTCTCATATATTGCATAACTAATACATAACTATGTGTATGTATCCAATGAACAACTACCTGTAATACAAACTTTTTAATTTTCCACTTCCCAACGATTATAGTACACATTTTCCAATTACAATCAATAGAAATTGCATTTATGTATAATGTATGTCCTGTTTATGGCATCACTTGAGTACCGCAACAGCTACGTTTTGGCATCAACTGAATGATTTTATTAATTAACTTCGTTCTGTTACTTTTTAGTCATTATTATAATTGTATATGTATTTTGAATTTAATTTGTAAATATGTTTTTAAGTTAATTTTATTTTTAAATTGCCATGGATATTTGCGAGAACTCAAGGTTTTGTATGGAATTGTTTGCTAAATTTATTTAATGGAGACAGTGAAGGTTGAAGGTAAAATAAAAATTTGCATCAATATAACGTTGTCTAATTTGTGTTTTAGTATATTACTTATTTTAGTTATTTGTTACTGTCAAACTTTTTTTCTCTCTTCTTTTCTCGCCGCACCTTTTGTGTTTCTCTGCATACCCAAAGGTTAGCTGGTAGAGAATGCCACTTGGCATTAAGTTCGCCTTTGTACATAATTTATTGTGCATAAAGAAATAATACCAGTGATTTTGCCTAATATATAGAAATGCATAGCAAACCTATATCACCTACCATAATTAATCAGTATCAAGCCTTTAATAGGATATATATATATATATCATATATATATTATATATAAATATATATATATATATATATATATATATATAATATATATATATATAATAAATATAATATATATATAGATGTATGTTTACCTGAGAAGGTAGATTATTATAATATTTGTCAATTATCTCTTATATATTAACGAAGTGAAATAACCTTATGCTGGTATAATTAGCTGGTAGAGAATGCCACTTGCATTAAGTTCGCCTTTACATAATTATTGGCATAAAGATTAAATAAATACCAGTGATTTGTTCCTAATATAGAAATGCATAGCAAACCTATATCACCTACCATAATTAATCAGTATCAAGCCTTTAATAGGTAGATATATATATAGATAATATATATATATATATTATATATAGTATGTTCACCTGAGAAGGCTAGATTATTATAATATTTGTCAATTATCTCTTATGGGTAAGCCGCCAAAAATTGTAAATTTGAGGAAAAATATGTGGCCTTCTCTTTCAAGCATTATAATTTTTTAGTTATTTTAATAATGATAACTAATTACAGATTCTGGTTCGCAGGAACATGTTATTAAAATAAATACTTAAAATATATATTAGTTGCCTATGATGTTATTTTATTTTTGAAAAGAGTTCATTTTAGTCTCCATACAAAATTCGTTTGTCCCGGTAACACATCTCGTACTTTGAAGTCGTTTTAAAAATTCGTATTTCTTTGAAACTGTTTTTGTTAGTGTTTCTAAATAATTTCAGCATTGAGCTTTATGGGATCAGAAATTGATTTGAATAAATAACGTTTATCACATAATTAAAACTAATTATAAAATATGTCTCATTTTTGTTTCCCCGAATGATACCTCACGTAAGTTACCATAAATAACGACTAAAACAAAGAGAATCGCGGTCCGTCCAAAAATATTTGGGAATAGCAATACCAGTTTCATGTTGGTCAACATAAGGAAAGAAATCACCGTTTAGTTTTCTGTCAAAGTGTGTTCAATATGGTCGGCATTTTTGTCTCGTGATTTGAATATTTAAGCGACAATATCCACGGTAAGAATAAAAGTTTTTCATATTATTTCAAACTTTGTATGTAGATTTGCCATTCCTTTTACGAATTAAACTTAAGAGCGGCCTATTACATCAAACTTGCTGAAATAAATATGTTGTAGGTTATGTCCACGAGTTTTTGATTCACGAATGATACCATGTGTTACCTTTGTGTTGCGTAACATTCGTGAACAGTTATAAGGAGTAGTATACACTATCAGATCTTCAAAAGATCCGAGTTTCCAAAGCTATCAAAATCACTTCTACTTTTTGTCAATACACACGTCTGAACGTCATCGCCCCAACGCAGCGACGATGACCGTTCAGATCCAAGACCAGCGAACAAGACCCATCCGATTGTGTCGCGTGTGTATTTCTTCATGCGTGTTGCTACAATATCATCACCGTGGGCAGAGACATCGAAGAGCTTGTTGAGATGCTGACCGCCTAAATGATCCTTCCTCCGAGTTGGCATGGCATTTTTAAATAAAACCTTTGAATCTATTATTGTTTTCTTAAATGTTTATCTGAAAACCTTTTCACATAAAAGCATCCTCTATTTATATTCTTGGCCTGACTTTTTTAGAATGTACACTAGGCTTTATAAAGTGCACATGTGTTAACGTCGATCACGAATGATACCATTATTACTATTCACGACTGTTACTTACAATTTTGCGGCCTTACTCTTATATATTTTTAACGAAGTGTAAATAACCTGATAAATAGGACATAATAAAACAAAGAGTATATTAAAAAAATAATTTAGATTACTTTTACATAATGTATATTATTATTAGCAGTTGTATGAATGTATATCGCAGTTGACTATTTGTTCTGGGCTTCCAGTTCCCTCTCAACAATCTTGCGGTACTCGTCGAAGCCGCCTTCTATACTCGTGACAGAACCATTTCCACATATCCATAGCTCTTTGCACACCATACGTATTAACCTTTCGTCGTGAGATACTAGAATTACACCGCCCTGAGGAATAACAAACCTACGTAAATATACAGTACATTCTACTACCTACACAACTTGCAATAGAAGTTATCACTGTAACGGTTAGAAAAGGATGGCGCTATTTATCGTATAGAGCGCTATCTCTTCTAACTATTTCAAGTAATCAACGCTTGAGTCTCGTTCTCGTCTTAGTGTGGAATTGATCCTTCCCAATCGCTCGCATTTATTGGATAACCTCTATAGGTAAACCTATAGTCATATACCTGTAATCATACCGCGGTACCGTAAGAGGCTATCTCTGAAGGCATTATCCGAGAGCGAATAACAGCGCTCTTTTCCCTAAACCTGTGCTTGTATATGTACCGCTATCTCCAAGCCCGCCAAGCGTATACATTATGGCAGAACCGTTCCCTATCGTCATACTTAAGTGTTGCAGTCTCAGGCCCGTATTCTATAACGAGACTCGACGTTGATCTTTACTTAAATTGAGTCTCCCTTTCTAGGGATGGTGCTATTCATCGTATAGAGCGCTATCCCTTTCTCACTCTACTTGAGTAAAGATCGTTCTAGTCTCGTTCTGGAATACGTGCCACAGGATCTTTTAGAAGTGGCCGACTTTGAGGTTATGTTGTAAATTCTACTGAATAAGCCCAAGTATCTCAGTAAGGGACTATTATGGCAGCAGACTTTTAGCTTTTGTTTACCGAGTTCATAAACATACAAATATAATATATTTCTATAATATATGTAGTGTATGTTGTTTTTGTGATTTAACGTACACTTGACTACCCCAAATCATATCAGTCCATATTCCCCATCCAAAGGTTGACTGGAAGAGATTGCCATGTGCAATAAGGCCGCCCATTGTACTTTCATTCTTACTTTATAGTATTGTATATTTTAAGTGTGCAATAAAGAATTAAATAAATATAAAATCATTAATTTCATATTAGATAATAACATAGTTGGAAATCTACATACCGTATATTTAGTAATCGCCTTCCCCAAAGCCTCAATAGTTTCAATATCCAAGTGATTTGTAGGTTCGTCGAGTACTAAGAAGTTGGGGTTCCCCATGCACATGCACGCGAAGGCTACCCGAGACTTCTCCCTCCGACAGGCTGCCTATGGTCTGCAGAGCAAGGTCACCGCTGACACCGAAGCTGCCTAACTGTCGTCGGTACTCCTCCACGGTTTTTCCTGTAGGCAAATAAATCAGTTCTTTTTAGGGTTTATTCTTTATTTCTAATAAGTTATGTAGACCATTTTCCTCCCCTAGCTTAGTTAAACACGGTGCACAATCTCACTCAATTAGTGACCGCGGCAAAATCTTCATTCATAATCACGTCGCTTGCTACAATATGTCAAAGTGGCATAGTAGTATGCTTTCTTGCCTTTGATTTTATACTCTGTCTATAAAGCGATAAGGTCAAAATTTTAATGAATCATTTTATGTCCTAAATATAACAATAAGTCAACGTATGTGTCAAGCGGCTCGAATTTTTTTGATATTGATATTTATCCTTGATTGCGCATCTAGTTGATTGTTTATCTAAGTCCCATAGAGCCCCATAGCTATGTGTAGCTGTAGTGGGACGTTATAGGCTGATGATGATGTAGACCATTTAATAACAAAAAGAGTGTATACTAGCAGATTACTTATAAAAACATGGCGAATTAGAAAAACAAACTTACCTAAGATTGCAGCGTTATCCTAAAGGTGACTCTTCCATAATATCCTTAGAACTAAGACTACCCTAATGCCTCATGATGCAACAAACAAAACAAAGGATTAACGTTGGAGGTCCTTTCAATGTTTGAGGGAGTACAAGTCAGGCAGTGGTCTATGGTATAGGATGGATCCCAGGATAAAACTAGTTTAACTTAATGAATTTTGTCGAATCCTTAGATTTACGTTTAAAACTCTTTAGGGAAAACTTTACGCAACAAACAATTTATTGTTTTTCCGAGTCACTTTTCTAGTTGCTTAACATACTGGCATTTGCCCAAAAACCCCCAACATTACCTGGATATGTTTTCTGCAACAACTCTACAGAGTTGACGTTCATCTCGAGCTGATCGACGTGATGCTGCGAGAAATAGCCGAACTTGAGGCCGCGGTGCACGCTTCGGATGCCGCTCGTCGGCGACAGGATGCCCATTATTATCTTCAGTAGCGTTGTCTTACCCGCCCCGTTGTCTCCCACCTGGTCAACGAGATCACGATTTTATATTACCTTAATGTCCTCACAATAGAATAGAATAGAGCGTCGGTGGCTCAATATTGTGGTTGCCTACCGGGAGGCTGAGGTTCAAATCCCGCCACGTACCAATGTGTATTGGAATTTTCGAAAATATATGTAAGTTATCCGACACTCTTACGGTGAAGGAAAACATCGTGAGGAAACCTGCGAAGACATTCAAAGGTTGTGCGTGAAGTCGTCCAACCCGCACTGGGCCCGCGTGGATGACTAAGGCCCAATCACCCTATACGGCTCGTGTCCCTCGGTGGGCACGAATACTTAGCTGATATGATGATGTCCCCACAATGTATATTGTTTTCATGAAATAAATTGAATTGATAGGTACTCATAACAATATGGAAGCTCCAGACATTTGTTTGGCCATTTCATTTACTATATGGACAAACCTCCTTTGCACACCAGTGCACTCGACGAAACGAAACGAATATTGCTAGAACTGACGTTGTATAGTAGCATTATTTTGTGTCATTCGCATACACTTCGAAATCTTCTGCGATATTCTCTATGAAAGCGCTCGTTATGATTACCAATTACGTTCAAAGCAGATCTTTATCGTGCCGAATTAGTAAGCAAAATAAGTAGTTTTTATTTAATTTCTTGATAAAATTGGACTAAATAGTGCTTTATTAATACATGTGGATATTCATTTATTAATACCCCAGCGAAGTTGGTCTAGGTCGCAAGTCACTATTAAGACTATTCAATTTAAATGTAGGCGACGTGGCTTATCGCAGTAATTTTCATTAAAATCGCCAGTTAGATTCCCACGGACTAAATAGGTTCGTTATTCAATTGATGACCATAATGAAGTTATTTAACATAAAGTGCGGGAGAGCCACGCTTAGGTAGTAATGGGCCGACTCAACCGAATGTTCTATGTTAGTGAGGTTGGTTTCCGCACTTAGTCTGTGCAGCGGACCATTGGGCGTGAGCCATGGCGGCCTGCTGGTCACTCCAGCAAGCAGTAAGCAGCCATGCAATTTCCTAACCAAGGCATTATCCAGTAATATGGATATCAAACAACGGATAAATATATTTACCTAAATACTTTTTTTTAATATTATTCATAAAAAAACACCCAGACCAATACAAACAGGCATGCACACAAATGCTTCAACTGCCGGGGATCGAGCCTATTCCCCTTACGAGTAGGCTCGTGCCCTTTGTGGGACATTTAATGAGCTGATAATAAAGAAATAAATATCCACTAACATTCACAAAATGCCATTTAGCCCCAAGTTAAGCGTGAAGCTTGTATTACGGGTACTAAACAACTGATAAACATACTTATATATATATTTTTTAATCATACATTGAAAAATCCAGACCAATACAAACAGACATGTTCATGCACACAAATGTTTGTACTGCCCTGGGATCGAACCCGGAACCCCTGGTGTAGTAGCCGTTTTTTACTTATTGTTGTTTCAAGAAAATTATATTCGTGATCCTGATCCTAATTATGCATTTATAAACTGTAAAACTGTGTCACTATTTAGTTTTGTTTAACAGTGTCGAGGAATCACTGACACTAAAAATACAGTAATTTTACTAGTTTCGATGACCGGGTTCACCTTTTACTGCCACCATACATTGTTAACCCCTTACTTTAATTACACCAGGGGGGTTACCGCCATCTCTTAAAACAGTGTTACAATAAATTATTTCGTCTATTCTGGTACAAAAATGCTGACGTATCATTATAACAATACTGTTTTAAGAGAGTGTGGTTAACCCCCTGTAATGACTTACTATGTATAACACCTGGGTTATGAATAAATGATTATTAAATTACTTACAATACATATCCTCGAGTCGAGTGTCGCGCCGAGGTTGACGTCTGAGAATATGACGCGTTCCTTGGAATAGTAGAAGCCGACCTCGTTGAGCTGGAGTATCGGGGGCGACAGTGGCTCCGTCTCCGGAAACCGTAGGACCACTTCGATCTCCTTCTCCACAGGTTTCAATTCTGGTCTGGATGTGGAATGAAAATTGTATAAATATATGCAACCGAAGAAGATAGTTTATAATGTATGTGAGTACCAAATCAAACATTATTTATTTCTTTAGTAACCAAAAAATATACATGACAAGCTTAAAATTTATTTAGGTCGAGAAAATTCACATTTTTCCTGAACTAGGTAAACAATTTGAAACTCAAATGACACAATTCATATCAAATAGTTAATAAACATTTTTATAGTTTTATCATATCCAAACAAAAAATAAATAATACTTGACAAGTAAAAAAATGATATACTTTTTCAGCTAAAAATAACTGAAAATTGCCCTATTTGAATATATATGATATCTGATGGGTTGCTAAATCTCTTTGCAGTATCTTGGTTTTAAGTGTTCTGTTACTTCTTGGTGCCCATAGGGACTACTGGTTTAAAGTATTCTTTTTCATATTTGCATTGCTGTTGTATTGACTTTCGTTATATAAATAAGATATGTTTATTTAAAATATTGATAATTTTTGAGGGCATAGGAACGAGGCAATTACTAAATAATATTATCGATTTTAAATATTTATAATATATTATATTATTTTTTAATGTAGCAAATAATCTGTGCTACTTACAGTTTATCCAGCATCTTAATCTTGCTCTGCACGGAGGACGCGCGATGGCGTTGTATCGGAATCGGTCAATGAACTCCTGCGGTGCGCACGATGTTGCTGCTGAGCTTCGTACTCGCGCTGCTGGTTTTTGTGCTTCTCCGTCTTTGTCTTGTGGAATTGCTCGTAATTGCCTCTGCAATACAAATTTGTATTAACAAAGAAGTTAAGCTGAAATGATGATAAAAAAAGCGTTTGGAAAATCAAGAAGGAGTATTTAGGCGGTTGCGACGTATTTACGCAGGCTCTCAGCATGCTTCTTCTGGAGCTTTTTTCTGACTTGTTGTTGGCCGGCAGATGGCATTTACTGGTTCAATGGGTAGACAGGCGAAGACGTATTTTTCTGATGCAGTGACGACAAGGCTTCTCAGTATGCTTCTTTTGGAGCTTTTTTCTGACTTGTTGTTGGCAGGCAGATAGCATTTACTAGTTCACTGGGTAGGTAGGCGAAGATTTTCACAAACAAATTTGGATACATCAGCCACATGCGAGCACATCAACCGAAAAACAGGGAGTTAAAGACAGTCGCCGTGGCCGCAATCGGTCGAGATTTCACATCAAATGGCCAGCTCAGATGGCTCATAAAACTTTTTAAAAGGCAGTTGCAATAAAAACAATCAAATTAAATTCCTTGTGACTGTGCAATACATATGTGATGTATGGTTCAGTGACTATTGGAGCAGAAGAGTCTAGAGTGAAGATCGCATTATTGCGGCGGCCGCGCGTCGCGTGACTTAACAAAGCGATATTAGGTTATGTTTTATTGCGGGAGAATATCATTAATCGTATAATGTGGAGTAGAGCGTCGGTGGCTCAATGGTGCGGACTGTCGCCTTTCGATTGGGAGGGCGCAGGATCAAATCCCACCACGTACCACTGTTTTCGAATTTTCGAAATTATATGTACGTTATCCGACGCTCTTACGGTGAAGGAAAACATCGTGAGTAAACCTGCGCACGCCTGCGAAGAAATTCAAAGGTTGTGCTTGAAGACGGCCAATCCGCGCTGGGCCTGCGTGGACTACTAAGGCCTCTACACCCTTAACGGGAAGGCTCGTGCCCCTCGGTGGGCACGTTTAATGAGCTGATGATGTATTGTGGGTAATACCGCGGGGAACAGCTAGTTCAATATAAAACCTTACCTGTACGTGTCTATCCTTTGAGTGTGTAAGTGTAATATATCTGTAGGCACTGTGTCCAAAAAGTTGCGGTCGTGAGACACCACAAGCAGCGTTGTAGGCCAGTTCTGGAGATAGTTCTCTAACCAAATGATCGCTTTTATGTCCAACATGTTTGTAGGCTCGTCAAGAAGCAGCAGGTCTGGCCTGGAACATTAACATTGTCAGCTGGTTGAATAACTATTTATAATCGCACATCATTTAAAAAATGGCTATAGAAATCAAGCCAATATATACCACTAATTTTTAACTAGTGCACAAAAAAATAGGGTGATCAGTAATTGATACTGTACCTTCCATTTTTTTGTGTAGTAGTTACAAAATAGTGGTGTATGGCATATCACATAATAGTTAAAAATGTTTTTTCTTTGTTTTTTGTATGTTACAAAGTGCACAGCGGCCAGGACGCTCACCTGACAGAGCGACGTTAAAGGAGACCAACAATTGATAGAGTTATTTATTATTCTCCATCAATAACGTAGAACATTCACTCCCGCATGCCAGCCTTATTGTTATCTCTTTCTACTTGATAATGAACTCGCTCATTCGCTCTTATGCGTAACACAAAAAATATATGGTGAGTAGTGCATGTTATTTCAAACAAACCCTTTGTTGAGGATTTGTTGTTCAGAACACATTCGTTGTTCGAAAAGGTATTTAAGCTGTCAGTCCGGATTTTATCTTAATATTGCAGTTGTTAGAGCCACCAAACCACATTTTTCCTATGTAGTGGGCCCACAATGACCTTAAAGCGTTAAGTAGGGTCTAATTTATCCATAACCTTTACAGTCATGTAAATGCCAATGATTTCATAAACTTACTTCGAAAATAGCGCCCTAGCAAGCGCCAACCTCATTCGCCAACCTCCTGAGAAGGTTTTAGTAGCCCTCCCTTGCATTTCAGGAGTGAAACCTAAACCGCTAAGTATGATGGACGCTCGCGCTGGCGCCTTGTCCGCTTCAATGTTTTCTAGCTGGGCGTAAACTTCGGTCAGTTCCGTGGAGAGGCTTGTATCTGTTGAACTGAAGCATCGCTTTATAACTTACATGATCTTTGAATCATTTAGGACTGCTATTTAGCATACTAGCAATATACTTAATATTGTGTCATCTATACATATAAATAAAATTAGAGTGTCTGTTCATAATATTGAAATAACCATTTTATTCTTTATGCATGTGAATATTTTGACCCATTTGGTGTTGCGGTTGAGACGTCGACTGCAACACCAAGGGTTCCAGTACAAACATTTGTGTGCATGAACATGTCTGTTTGTAAAGGTCTGGGTGTTTTCTATGTATAATCAGCGCCGGATCTTCAATTTTTTTTGGGTGGGCAAAAATTTAGAAATGCCGCCCCGCCCTCTTTTATTTATTTTTACCTTTATCATCCTATATTATTTCACTAATTTATATAATAGGTCCTCAAATTGATTGACATTTGGACAAAGCTGCAACTTTTTACGCAGCTGTGATCAGTTTCAGAGATATTACATCTCCTTGTCTTGCTCCTCGGTGCCAATGATAAGCCAATGGTAAGCTCTTCATGTACTCGGCCTGACATAGTAGCGCTCTCGTACAAACATCTCAACAATTCGATATAGCAGTAGTCAAGTCAGGCACCGTTGGAGGGAATGAACACAGCCCAAGTCTCGATCGAATCGAAGGCTTTCTCATAGTCCACAAACGCCAAACATAATGGTCAGTTATACTCTCGCTCTTCTGTATAACCTGCCACAGCGTATGTAATATGTAGTCTATGGTGCTGAAGCCTTTGAGGAACCCGGCTTGTTCGGAGGGCTGGAAATCGTCAAACATATGCGCGAGACGGATCATAATGACTCTGGAGAATAACTTGAAGATGGGCACAATATCGTAATGGGTCGTTAATTCTTCAATAAGCTTTTAATATCTAAGATAACTCGTAACAGATGTAAAAACGGCAAGATTAGTTTATTTTAGTCATTTTTATAATGTAATGTCGTATGGTCTACCGTTGTGGGGTACGGCTGCCGACATTGATACAATATTTGTGCTACAAAGAGAGCTTTTATCTACAACCTTAGACCACGTGACTCTCTTAAAGAACAGTTCAAAGAAATAAATTTGTTTTTTTGTAATGTAATTTTTGTATATTTTTGTCGTTCATAAGTGCTTTTTGTAAGCCTAATTTAAATAAATGAATTTTGACTTTAACTTATCATACCCGGAATATTAGGCTCTCTCCAAGCGGATACGAAAACTCGTTCGCAGAGAATTCTACTATTTCAATACAAGGTTAATTAAGGACCTTATTAAGGAGAACAGGGGCCCAAAGTTTTCCAAAAACCACTTGGAATCTACGTGCCCTACTAAGGCACCATTGTACGTAGGATATCCCGGATGTTGACGTTAGCGAAATTAGTGCAGCACTGAAGCAACTGAGAAATGAAAGGGCCCGTGGGATGACGGTATTACGACAGAACTCCTAAACACCGGTGGACAACCCATCCTTAGGACATTAGGTGAGCTCTTTTAATGCCGTCATCTACCTGGGAACTACACTGGAAGCGTGGTCCACAAGCGTTCTTTAAGAAGGGTGATAAAGCTCTCTTGAAGAATTATAGACCGGTAGCGTTTCTGATAAGCGTCGGTGGCGTCCTTCTCCAGATTGTCCAAGAATAAGTTTACTTGGGCTAAAACTTGACCGGCACAATTTCGGAAGGGAAGCTAGTAGGAGGATTCATTTGGGCTGGGCGGCATCAGGCAAGTTACATCAGATCTTCACGTCGACGATTCCGCAACGCTTAAGGACAAAAGTCTTTGAGAAATACGTCCTACCCATACCAACATACGCAGATGAGACATGGACACTGACTGCGGATTGGTTCAGAAATTCAAAGTTACTCAACGAGCGATGGAGCGTGCTATGTTGGGAGACTCTTATACATAAAATCAGAAATGATGTTATCCGCAAAAGAACTAAAATTACCGGCATAGTTCGCCAGATTAGCGAACTGAAGTGGCAGTGGGTAATGATGTCGCAGAACCGATGGCCGTTGGAGCAGACGAGTTCTGGAGCGGAGACCGCGTCTTGGCAAGCGTAACGTAGGACGCCCTCCGGCCCGATGGACCGACAACTTGCGAAAAGTCGCTGGTGGAGTCTGGATGAGAAAAACGGAGGACCGGAATATCTGGCGCAAAATGAGACAAATGTCCAACAGTGGACTGCGATAGGTTGAATAGAGAGGGAAAAGGTTTAATCACCTTTCTTGAAGAAGAACACCACCACGCCATTGCTCCTCACCTTTGGTGTCGCACCATCACCGATTCCGGAATTAAAAAGCTTCTGAAGGGTCTTAAGCACTGGCGTGCCCCCTACTTTCAAAAGCTCTGCGGTATATCCGTCGTAGCGGGGGTCTAATAACGCTTAAGCTGTTTCATAACCATCCTAACCTCGGCAAAAAAGCAATGTCATTAAAAAGTTACAATTTATCAATTATTGGTATTGATATTAATCAATTAAGTTCTATAATGAAATAAGACTACTCGCCTCAGCTTTTTCGAAGTCACACTGGATGAAAAAGGCGTTTTATTTCCAATTTATTTTGTATATTTTCTTAAAAACGTGGTCGCTTGATGCAAGTAAAAGGAGCTTAATTGTTTATTTTTTTTCAATTGTAGCTGTCCATCATGAAAATGATATAGCTTTAAAGCAGCTAAGTTGGCATCAATTAACATAGAGAAATAACTACGTAACTTTGAAATATACACTGCTGCCCTGTATAGAGATCGACGAGAGAGTTTTCGTATACAGCGTCATTCCTCAGATCGCAGCTGCACCCGCCTGCTGACCGTGATCTGCGGGCGCCTATTTAGAACTATGCAAAAAAATGTAATAGTTCAGTAACATGCCTTACTCCGCGCTCCGGCTATCAGTCGTATTTCTATGGCCATGCACTTGTACTATTATTTATTCCGCGGGCAAGTAAGGTAAATGATGAGTGGTCCATTAGTCGGTTTGTCGCCCCTGACCGTGCCGCCCGGGGCACGTGCCCCGTCTGCCCCCCCCTAGATCCGGCCCTGTGTATAATATTATATTTACAAAAAAAATGTATATAAGTATGTTTATCCATCGTTTAGTACCCATTACACAGGCTTCACGCTTAACTTAGGGCTAGATGGCGCTGTGTGAATGTCTGTGGATATTACGCCAAAATCTATTTGTTACGGGTAATTTCAGAAATAGCTGGACAAATTCAGACAGGACTTTTTTGGTAACTGATGTAATAATAAAAAAATTAGGCTACTTTTATTTTCGAAACTACCTATGTAAAAAAAGTAAAGTAATGTTGTTGTGCGCCATAACATGACTCAACGAAGCGATTTTAGGTTTGTTTTAAATATTTGAGGAAGTTGAAGATGCTTTAATTTTTTTTTTCCATTATTTTGAACCCTTTAATCAAATATTAGTTAGGTTTATGTCTTAGATGCACATTTCAACCCCCCATATATTCTACCTATAGTAAACAATAGTTTATATAAACCTATACAACAGTGGATTAAACGACATAGTGGGTCACGCGGTAACGATGCGGCGGATGAGCTGGCGAGAGGAGGCTCAAATGCCAAAGCCATCGGACCGGAACCAATGATACCAATCCCGTTTAACCAGATCAAGAACTGGCTAAGAGATCGTACACAGACACTAGCAGCGGAATGGTGGACCTCGACACCAGGGTGCAGGCAGTCCAAGGAGGCCATGCCATCCCTGGACGGAAGACTTTCCAGGCGTCTTCTGCGCATGGACAGGAGTAGCCTTAGACTAGTGACGGGTGGACGGGGGCACTGTGACCATCACTGGTCACTGCGCTTTAAACAAACACTTTTACACAATAGGTAGTACGGACAGTCCTCTGTGCAGAGCGTGCATGGTGGAGGAGGAAACGGTGGCGCATGTGCTTCTTAGGTGCACAGGCGTAGCCCAAATCCGCAGGGAAACTATCGGATCACCGATAACAGTCGCGGATGCCCTGAGGAGACCGGGAAGACTGATCTGCTTTTGGATCTGCTGATTGGGCTGGCTGGAGTGACCAGGAGGCCGCTATGGCCCACGCACAATGGTCCACTTTAAGGATCAAGTGCGGAAACCAAACCCCATAACATAGACAACATAGACATAAACCTATACAAAGCAATGAAATTATATATTTCGATCTTACCCATTATTGATAGCAGCTGTAATGTCT